>VMRN01000293.1:1647-16731 GCA_010277015.1 Poeciliopsis turrubarensis
TGCAGCTGTCTTGCTAAGCTGCAGCTGTTTCGCTAACCTGCAGCTGTTTTGTTCCCAGTGTCGCTGCCCTCCGTGGAGCTGGGCTGCGGCCTCGGCGTCACGCTGGTGCTCATGCTGCTGCTCTTCGTGGTTTATCACGTCTTCTGGCTGGAGCTGCTGCTGCTGTACCGCTCCTGGTTTGGCACCGACGAGCGGCACACAGGTAAGCTCCCCAACTCAGCACCTCCAGGATACGGAACACTTCAGTTTGGCTTAAAGATCCCAGGTCTGACTCACTGCCTTTCAGAGGGGAAGGGTCTGCATCGCCGCCATCTTTTCACTGTTTATTTTCCAGATTGCTCTCTGAGCTTTTAGTGTATTAAACCGTTCATAAAAATGGAGCGACGCCGTCAAACACCCAGACGTGTTTTATAGCAAAGCTTTTAAATCTGAGGGCCACCTGCTCTGCTGCCAGTTAAATCTACAAAGTGAAAGCTGTAAACTTCTGCGACTCGGGTCCAAACTCTGCAGAACTTTAAGAAGTGAGAAATCAACAGCAGCTGCACCAACGCCACCTAAAATGTCAAATAGATCCGATATCATGGGGGATTTTCTGCTTTCTCAGCCAAAGCTGGTTTCACTAAACATGTTGAGACAAGATCTCAAAATTAGTAGAAAAGGAAAATTAGCTGTTATTTTGTGAGAAAAACAAACTGTTGCGACACATTTGGAAACCACACACAGCCGCTTAAAGCCCCAATTATTATGTTTACTTTAACTTACGAATTTATATTAAATCCTGATCTTTAAAAGTGGAAAATAATTTATTTTAATTATTGGAAAAAACTTCTAGGTCACAGTTTTTAGCTATAAGCTAAATGTTTTAACGCATCACAATTTCTCCTCAACAGATTCTAATAAATCATAACCAGTTTTTTCAGCTGTGTTTTTAAAGTAAAGTTTAATTAAACTTAATCACACTTGGATGTTCCTGACCAAGCTGCAAATCTAGCCTAGCCTAGCTTAGCTTAGCTAAGTTTAGCTTTGAATAATTTACCTCATAAGTTCAAAATTATCTTAATTGATCTGATTTTAACTGAGCTTATTTTCTGTTGAATGATCTCACCTCACAGTAGTTTAGCATAGCCTCTATTTAGCTTAGCTTTCCTTTAATTAGATAATCATAGTTAGTTAAAAGTAGTTTTACTTTTGCTTGATTTATCTTATTTTGGTTTAGGTCACTTTATCTTTCACATTTTACTTCACCTTGTTTTAGGTTAGCCTGTGTTAGCTTAGCATACTTTACCTTGACTTAGCTTAGTTAGGCTAAATGTTGTTTCAGATTTTCTCTGTTTAGCATAGCTTACCTTACTTTAACTTAAGTTTTTGTTGTTAAGCTTTACTTTCATTTTCTGACTTGAAAAGTAGAAAAATTCTCAACCAGTTTGTCTTATTTGGAAGGTCGAAGGAGAAAGCCAATATGGCAGCATGAGTTTAGTCACAGCCTGAAGTAAAACTGTCTGATCGTGAGCTGAGAACCCAACGCTGGAGGGAGGATGTACTTTGCTTGAGCCGTTGCGGTGAAAACCGTGTAAAGGTTTTGACAGATCTCAGGAAATGACCCAGCGCTCTGAGGAACACAGACCTCAGATCAGATGAAACCACTTCCTTTGCAAATATTTTCCTCTGCTGGTGTTTCAGACGATAAGGAGTTTGATGTCTACATCTCGTACGCGCGGAACAGCGAGGAGGAGCAGTTTGTCCTGTCGACGCTGCGCGGCGTCCTGGAGAACGAGCTCGGCTACTCCGTCTGCATCTTCGACCGGGACAGTCTGCCCGGAGGGAGTGAGTTCCTCTAAACCTCCACCCTTCACTCATTCATCACCCCCTCACCCCTTCATCCCTCCATCTTCCGTTGCAGCCATCACAGACGAGACGCTGAGCTTCGTGGCTCGCAGCCGGCGCCTCCTGGTGGTGGTCAGCCCCGGCTACGCCTCGCAGGGCTCCCAGGCGCTGCTGGAGCTGAAGGCCGGCATCGACAGCATGGCGCTGGGCGGCCACCTGCGGGTCATCCTGGTCCAGTACCGGCCTCTCCAGAGGCAGAGCCTGGTCCGGGAGCTGCGGCGGGCCCGCGTGGCGCTGGCGCTGGTCCGCTGGAAGGGGGACAAGTCCAAGGAGCTGACGTCCCGCTTCTGGAAGCGGCTGCGGGTGGAGCTTCCTGTGAGGAGAGGCGGGGAGCAGGACAGGAGCAGCAAGGAGGGGGCGCTGATGAGGCTCATCAGCCAGAACAGCACCAACTCCCAGACCGGCCTCATCAGCAACACCACCAAAAAGCCTCACAACGTCCCGAACTCTGCAGCCTGACCCGGACGGTTCCCAACCAACTGGAGGAGCAAAACCAGTCCAACCAGTCCAGAGCCAGACTGTCAGACTCGCTCAGAGGAGCAGGTTCTGATTGGTTGGTCCTGGAGGAGAGAACCAATCAGGATGCGCGAATGGAGGCCACAGAAGATAGGACTCATCCGTGGAGATCAAGAGAAGGTCAAAGGTCAACCATTTTCTGCTGAACGTGACGGCGACCTGAGCCAAGAGTTGGGTTCAAACCGGATTTTTAAAATTAGCATCGATAATTTAATTTGACATAAGGGAGAAAAATGGAAATTAATTTCTAAAGTCATATTTTCATTTCACCATGTTGTTCATTCATTTCTAAATGTCTCAGATCCAAAGAAATATTTAATCACCAAGCTAAATGCTCCACTAACCTACAGATATTCAGTTTACTGACATTCAGCTTCAAACTAAACGCGGTTTAGTTTGAAGCTAAACGCGGTTTAGTTTGAAGCTGAATATTTATTTTATTTCCAGGCTGGTTTTCTTCTCCTCAGTTTTCTGTTTGTTTTTCTGACTTCAGGTTTTCTGCAGACCGGAATTCAAAATGACATAAAACTCAGTATTTCCCAGAACACGAGTGTCATAAATCAATTTCATCTTCACATTTCGAGCTTGAACTTTTTCTTTGTGATGTTTTTTCTTGTTTTACTCAGAATGTTTATATGAATGTTGAAAGAAACCATATTTTCAAACATTTGCCAAAAAGCCACATTTAGTTTCTAAAAGTGGATTTACAGTTCGATCAGCTGGTTAAAGGTCTGTCACAGGAATCGATCAGTGAATGTAGCTCCATGCAAAGACGAATGTATTTCTCATCTTTTGGATAATTAGTTTTCTGCTCCGCCTGGTGGTCATTAGAGGAACTGCATGTTTCATCAAAGACGTTTCATTGGATCATTTTGAAGAAAACCAACACAGAGTTGAAGGACTGTATCATCTGCACAGAGGCGGATTGAATTAGGACATTTTAATCCACTGAAGCTTTAGATATTATCATTTCTAGATATTATTTAGTTTATGTTAACAAAACTACCTACAGTTTAATAAGTTAAAATATACTTTTGGAGTTGAAAAAAGCCAAAGCTGTTTAACATTTTACGCATCAGTGTTTTAATATTGAACACATTCTCCACTTTGTCCTGCTTTGCTGCACTTGTTTTTTATTAATTTTCTTTTTTATGAATTAAATAATATTTGCATTAATTTCTGCTTTCATGGATCATTTCACTTTTTCTTATTAATGTTTGCTGTTCAAAAACAACAGATTTGATTTAATTTCATCTTTATAAATGGATCTAGGAAATAAGTAAAAGTGATTTTTCTGCTTTCTTTTCTTTTCATGTGTGACAAAAGCAGGTAAAAATGGCACAGCAGATTTTTTTTTTTCCCTGGTCCTTCAGAGCTTAAAAAAATCTGAAATAAAACCCCACATTTCTTATATCTGCTTTTAGTTGTTGGAGGAAATATTTCTTTATTAAAAATGTTTACCTCCACATCAAGAAAAAAACTACAAAAATATACTTTTTTCTAGATTGACCTTAATTTATGACTATTAAAGTCAAGAAAACAATGATGAGGCTTAGGAAATGAGTTCCTTAAAAAACCTTTCGCCTTTCAGGGCCTCTGCACAAAACAAACTAAATCAGTGAATTTTTATGCCACATAGTTTCATTTTATATCCTGATCAATTATCGATGTTACCTTCAGTTCTTATAAAAATGCTGCATATATCAAGTACGAATTAGAAGAAATTTGACTTCCTGATTCAAAGCCTTGAAATTGGGTCTCTCTCTCCGTTTAAAACCTCTTTCTGAAGCTCCGCCTCCAGGAAGTCATCCCAACATGGCTCCTCTTTAACCCTTTAATGATTTTATCAGCGCTGCTCTGAGCAGCAACTCCTCCAATGAGCTCAGCAGCTAATTGGTGCTGGCTAGTCTGAAGGAGCTGAGTGGGGGAGGAGCTACACCTTGAAGGCGGGGCTAGGTCAACCCATTCATACTGCAGCTGAATGGTTGCCATGGAGACTAAAGGATTTCTCAAACATGCATGAAATAATCAACACTGCAGGTTTCTTTTTGATGAGGAAAAACATTAAAACATGATGCAAAGATCATAAAAGTTCATTTTACTTGATTCTGGCCCTTTAAGAACCAGCAGCTCAAAGGCCTGCAGACTCCCACTAAACCAAACTTCAAAGTTGAATCGTTCAGTTTCGTGCAAAACAGTGTTTCCGGTGTTAAGCTGCCATGTTTGAGTCTCTTCTCCTGTGTCTCAGGTCTGTCCGAGTCCATCCTGCAGGCCATGCGGCGCAGCCGGCGCCTCCTCTTCGTCCTCAGTCCAGACTTCCTGTCGGAGAAGAGCTTCAGCCTGTTGGAGTGCCGTCTGGGTCTGTACCTGCAGCGCGGCCAGCGGGCCTCTATCCTGGCCGTGGTCTGCCGCTCCGTCAGCAAGCTGCCCTGCGTGGAGGCGGTCCAGCTCCGCCGCGCCGCCATCTGCACCGCCACCTGGAGGGGGCGCCGGTCCGAACCGCGGCGCTCCCGGTTCTGGCTGCGGCTGCGGCTGGCGCTGCCGGTCCGGCCGCTCGCTCTGGGCCGGCGGCTCATCGACAGCACGTCGTCGCACTCTGACCTGGCGGCGCTGGCTCTGCAGAGAGCTCAACGCATCCGGAACCAGAACCGCAGGGACCGGGCCGGGCGGAGCCGCACGGGCCGCAGGGCTTCAGACAATCATAGAAAGACTCCCTCTAGAGGGAGGGGCGGCGTCAGGAGGGAGGAGGGGCTGCAGCACAGCAGGAGGTGCTCAGGGTGCGCTGGGTTCATGGGCCAGGTGGAGGACAGGCGGGCGGAGATTAGAGGGGAGACCCAGATCCAGCTACGCAACGGTACCGACGCTGTCTCAGAAACAGACTCCATCATCCCTGACCCCGCCCACACAGCACACAGCCACGCCCCCTCACCAAACCACGCCCACGAAATCCATGACCCCGCCTCCTCTGACCTCGCCCTCTCTGGCTGTCAGCAGGAAGTGGATACTTCCAGGACTTCAGAGGAAAATCGGGCAGGTGAAAAGGGGGAGGAGCTTATCTTTGAGATGGCGCCAACCGCGCCCCCAACAGAAAACCCCGCCTAGCCGTTCATGTCTACGACATGAATTACTCTCAGATTGAATCGGTGAACATTTGGACTAATGTGAAGGAGTCTGATTAGTTTTTATTGGGTTTAATAGTTAACACTACTCTAGATTTAACGGAATCAGAACTGTTGCTGCAGCATCTTAGATCTGCTGAAACGTTTTACTGAGTTCTTTCTGCTTCCTGGTCGTGAATTATTACTGCATTCCAGCCTCAAAGAAACAATCTGGGACAAAATATTCCTGATTTTAGCAATATTCTGGAGGCAAAAGGAGAAAGTCAATTTAAACATTCTGACATTATTAATAAAGTCTGTTTGTTTTTCTTAAACATTTCATATACAAATCTAAAGCAGATGTTGTCCTGCATGGATTTAACCAAGTGTTTTCTGGAATCTGTCTTTCTTTTCATAATGTCAGCAGCTGCAGGAATCTGCACATAAACTCCTTTCTGTCTGATACGGAGCTAAATTAGGGTCCATAAGGGGTGTTCAAAAATAATTATTGGAGTCTGGAAAATAATTTCTAAACTGAAAAAAAGTTTTAAACTGAAAGATTAATAAAAAATTTAAAATAATAAATGCTGAAATTTTCATGACAGAAAAGTTTTGAAACTGCTAGATATTTTTGTTACTGATAAAAGTTTTGAATCTGAAAAGTTTTATGGTTCCATAAAAAGAATTAATTGGAAAGACTTTACTGAAAAATAATCTTACAGCTGAGAAATGATTTAGAACTGAAAAATTATTTTCACACGAGAAAGTTCTTCATATTGGAAAGTTTATTTTAAATTTCAAAACCCATTTTTTTAACAGACTTTGTGGCCATAATTTAGCTCCATACAGCAGCTGAACTCAGATCAGCTCAAACTGATAATACATGAGATTTATTCTGAGAAGCTGAACTTTATGTAATCTGCTCCTTTTTTCAGCCTGCATGAACAATATTCTAATAAACTTTTTAAAAAAAGTTTCCACTCCCATTTTTATTCACTCTATGGTTAAATAAACAGCAGCAACTGTAAATCTTGAACATGTGATTTATCTAAAGGTGCTGGTAATGCTGCCGTCTGCAGGGGGCGCTGCTGGTTTTTCATTCCTTCCTCTGTGTTGGTTTTTCATTAATAAATATAAATGTTTTCTGATGAGAGAAAATCTTTGAATAACCTGGAATAAGAAACAGTTGATACTACCTAAAGTTTGGTAGTGAAATTCTGCATTTTGATGATAAAACTTAGCAGGAAACATTCACACCTTCCTCAGTTCATCTCCTCCCAGCCTCCAAACCAGAGAGAGAAGGATTTCCTGACAGAGATGGAGTGGAAACTTTGTGTTCTGCTGAGCTGGGAAAACATTTAATTCCCAATTAATTACCCATCTGTGAGCCAAGCTACTCTCTGCAGGGGACAGGGAGGCAGAATATTACATCCATGATAAAAACACTGCAGACCTCTTTAAAATTTAGACAGACTCCCCAAATTCACATCTTCTGAACCAAATAAAGTAAATTAAACTTCCCACACTAGAACTGACTCCAGCACCGGTCCAAACAACAATGTTCCATGAGGTCATTTAATAATGTTAGAGGAATGGATGTCAAATATAAAAATAAATAAATACAATGAAAATAGAAAAAACTGTGGTAAATGTGCATGTTTAAAAACTGGATTTATGGTTTTCATTTAAAAAAACACAACATTTTTTCCAAGTTTCATGAACGACTGAACCAGAACTGGAGCTGAAAATCTGCAGATTTAAATGTGATTTCCTTCCAGTTTGAGTTATTTCTGTTGTGTGGTCCAAGGTAGCAGAAACTAGAAGGTCTAATCTAAGCCCCAGTGAGTGACTTTATCACTTTCTTTGATTGTCTTTACTTACAGCTTTTACTCTAAACTGACTAAATCTGTTAGTCACACACTTTTTACTCCAGGACTTAAAATACAGTTTTTGCTCTCTGCTAGTTCAGGTGTCAGTTTAGAATCTGAAACTGAAATCTTTCAGATTCTAAATTGAAAGAATCTGAAAGATTCTTTCAGTTTAGAATTTTAACCAGTTTAGTGTTTCTAAACTGGATAAGTGTTTAAGTGTTTCTTAACCAGTTTAGAAACACTTTTATACTTAGTGTAAAGTGTTTTCATTCCAGAAAACACTTTAATATCCCTGCATGATCATTTGAGTTTTAAAGGACAGTTTCAGAAAATGTAATAAGCTTTAAAATGACTAAAATTGAAGTAACGGCTTATTTCTTTAATTGTATGAGCATCCTCTGCCTTAACTTGTGGTTTAAAATATTGAAAATTATTACGTAAGACATACAATAGGTAAAACACTTTTAAAACAGACTACAGATGAGACAAAGAAGAAGTTCAAGCACATAAATTATGTCTCATAAATTAATAGGGAAATGTCTTCTTGGAGGTGAAGTCATTAATCCTGGTTCAGAAACAATATTTAACAGAAAGAAGATGATGCACTTTATATGTAAATTGAATCCGGTCAGCATTTTAATACCTGTGATAAATTCAGGTTTCAACTGGAAGCAGGAAAAACCATGAGGTCAACATGATGTGGCGGAAAACAGCTCTTTGGAGTGAAAACTAAGTTTCATTTTATTGGACCATCCATCATTTCTGCATGAAAGAAACATGTAAGTCTGTTTTCTTTCCTGTATTCGGAGGGACCTGGGAAATCACCTGCTTTATGGGGTCCTCCAAGGTTTATGGGGACTGAAGTGTCCTTGTGCGTTTTCTTCATAACATCTTTGTTTAAATGTCACTGAACAAATTATACAGCAATAATTCATAACAAAGTTTTTCTCAAGACAAAAATAATCAAATTTATAAACAGAATTCACAGAAAGTTTTGTGCCATAGGTGAGACCATTTTATGAACCCCGATTTAGCTGGTTAACTAAATATTTTGTTTGTAAATAAATATTTAGTTGTAGGGAAATATTTATTTAGCTTCTAACAAAATATTTTGGTATTTGTTGTTTGTATTGTGTTTGTTTTTGTCTATTTTGTTGGGTTTCTGATTGAGCACTTTCAGACCACTGTCTGCGAAAACATGATGTATGAATAAACTTTTACTTTTAGAAATGACTGCATAATGAAACATATAACCACATAATGTAGTAGTTTGCATAGGAATTGGTGTGTTTGATGACATGGTTATGTGTTGAGCAGCAGTTAGTGTGCAGTTATTCATCATCACACAGGATCCCATTAAGACTCATTAACCATTAAACTGCACCACAGGCAGAATGATTTATGGGATTTCTTGGACCTCACAGGCCTTTCTGCTGGTTCTGATGCTACACTGTGAAGGTGAATTGCAGCAGTTTGGATGCAAAAGGAGTAGAAATCTTCTACATTTAATTTATTTCAATATGTTTCACTGCAGATGAAGAGCAGTAATTTGAGAGGACAAGAGGCATTCTCTGAGTTACTTGCAGATAGACAGGAACATTCTGGTTCTGTTATCTCAGGCTGACCCCGACAGCTTTCACAAAGAAGAAAACTTTGTTAGGGTTCAGGTGAAGGCTAATGGCTAAAGTAACATCCACAGGGATGTTAGACTCAAGGATTCCCCTTCTTCTTCTGATTTCCACCTGTTCCATAGGAATAAGATCATCTGCTCCACCTCCAGCTGTTGTGGATCTGAGTCAAACCAGCTTGTTCCGCTCCTGGCCTGTGGGGGCGCTGCACCAAGAACCACTGAAGGAAACGACACCAAAACCTCTGAAGACACTGAGAGCAACTTCCTTCTTCACCAGAGGGAAACAAGATGGAGGCGTCAGATTTTAGTGCTGGAGGATTTCTCTTTAGTCTTTTGCCAAAGACCAGGAGCCATTTCTGCTGCTAGCGCTAGGCTAGCATGTTAGCTTTGGCTGGATTTACCCAGAATGCACTGCAGTCCACTTCCTGCTGTTGGAGCGGTCTCTGGTCCACTTGGTGTTCACATTTGCATTCAAACTGTTCACTGCCTACAAACGTAGGCAGTGCAAAGTTAGATTTTTTGGTTATCAAACCAAACTAAACCGGACAAAAAGACGAGTTGGATTATATCGACTGAACAAGACTGGTGGGAATGAACTCTTAATCAGCTCTAGAAACTATTCATCATCAGACAATGTGAAACACTGAGGTGAGTTAAGGTCTGCAGGTTATAATGTTACATTTATTCATCATGTGCGTAAAAATAAAAAATTTTTATTCAGAAAACACTAAAGGACCCAGACTACAACCTGGGGGACGACCGTGGTTTATGTTTTTGGGATTCTGAATCCAGAATAAAATCTCACAAAGATCTGCTACTCAAAAATAATTAAAACAATTCGATAATTTAGTTTACATCCTAGAAGTGTCAAACACCCGGAGACTGGAACCAGTCCACGTCAGGCAGAGAGTCACCCTGACCTGGAAATGATCCAAAATCTTCAGCAGACTAACGTTGGCGCTTTCATTTAGATTCTGGTCGGTTAAAAATGCTAACAGACTGATAATTAAAGTGCATTAAGTCTGCAGCTGTGAAGGTTTTTAACCAGTTTAGAAATGATTTTTCTGTGTCTCTGTATTGGAAACTTTGCTTCTCATCAGTCAAAGAGCTACATGGCATCCGGTTTCTTCTGGAGACCTCTAAGTGGTTCTTATTAATTGATCCAATCTGGAGAATCAGAAAATGCTGTGCTAAGTTTTATTCACTCGTTAATTATGGTCTTTTACTTTGAGTCATTAGGATGAAAAACATCGAGTTTTTCCAGTGCATCCCTCTGAACGCTCTTCATTTGGTCTCTGCAGCAGGAATCCCCTCGTTCCTCATCAGGTTTTCTCCCTCACTGATTATTCCATCCAAAGGTCAGAGATCAGCACCATCCTCTCACTTATACATGACCCATTAGCGAGAAGTAATTAGCATGAAGACACAGCACTCGCTTGGTCAATCTGTAACCACGACTGCATCTCCGTTCTGCATTCCTGATGTTACGGATTCTTCATCAATCAGGTGATCAGAGTCAGAGATCAATAAAGTCACAGAGAAAAATTATCGTTCTGCTGAGATCCGTTGGGTCAGAAAACCTATCAAAGATCTGCTATTCAAAAATGACTAAGACATGTCAGAGAATCAGAAGATGCTAAAGCTAAATACTTAGCTAATGCATAAGTTCGCTTGCCAAAAGCAAAAGCAGACTATCAAAATAAAAGTTGTGTGTTTATAACGTCTACATGAACTCCTGCAGATGAGCTTGATTCCTTCAATACTGATGCATCGTCGAAGGTTTTAAACTGAAATGATGTTTAAGAACAAAAGAAACAATGATAAAAAGAGAACATGAAGCGAATACCCAGCTTTTATTTTGGTAGTCCACTTCTGGTTATCAGTAAATCAATTTGTATGTTATCTAAATATTTAGCTTTGAGACAAATACTTAGCTTCAAACTAAATACTCCACTTGCAAGTTAAACCTTTACTTTGAAAGCAAATATTTAAGTGGCTAATAATATTTAGCTTGCTAACTAAACTTTTACTCTGAGGCTAAATATTTAGCTTGCTAGTTGAATAATTAGTTTAAAATTCTCACATATATAAATGTATGAATAACATGGATGCACCTCAGAACATTTAGTCTTTGATTAGCTGATCAGGCTGAGCGGGTCGGACCGGCTGAGCAGGCGGCTCATTAGCAGCCGAGCTGTCGGGCTCTGCGAGAACTCGGTGGAGAGGCCGTTCCCCCAGCCGGCCGGGCCGGGTCGGGTTTCAGCCGACCGGCCTCTTTAATCACCCCTCTCCGACCCGGACCGGCCCTCCTGGCAGGTTCCGGGGCGGCGGCGCCTCTGGACCTGATCCGGCCTCCAAGCTGTCGGACATCTGCAGCAGCTCCCACCTTGTCATTAGAGTCCGACCGCTCCGCCGCCCGACTCCGACTGCGACCCGGCCCGACTTTCCCTCGGCCCCCGCAGCCTCTCAGGGGACCGGGACCCTGAGTTGAGAACCCCCGGGGAGAAAGTGAAACCCGCCATCATAGGGGCCGGTCCCCAGGGAGCCGCAGGGGCTTTGTTCCCACGAGGAGACTGGTCAGACTGGTTTCACTGGTAACTGAGCTAAAGATGGAGAGACGCTCCGGTTCTGGTCCAAACCACAAAATAATCAACTTTCATGATGAAATTGTTCATCCTGGAGTTTTAATTTAAGCCTCAGTGGATTTTAAAAATCTGATATTTTTGTTTCAAATCGCCAGTTATTCTGTTGAAAAACCAGAAAACAATGAAAACTGGAGAGTAGTAGGATAATAAAGTTGCCAGTTTGTTTGCACTTCTGTTCTGAGACAATAAGAACATTGCTAACTCAGCTTCATGTACTGAATCGTCTCTTTGGGTCGACAACAAACCATTTCATCCCAAAACACATTTTATTTGTTTAGTTAAATCAATCTGACATACAGAGTTTAACGCATATTAGCAAGGCAACATCACAGATAGGAGCTAATTTCATTGGCTGTCATGGTTAGCATGGTTAGCATTTATGGCTCATTATCTCACTGAAGTAATAGATATGAAAAGACTAAACATGTATCATTTCTAGCAGCTAATGCTAACGATTCTTGATTTATTTAATCAATGTTTCTAAAACAAACAAAAAAAAAGTAAAGCAATTGTAAACTGTTTTTATTATCTAAAACAAATTTTATTGTGACTTTAATTGGTAGGAAATGTTAAACTTCTTCTAAACCTCTCTGTAGAAACTGGACGATCTTTTGTAATGTGGTGCTAAAATGTAAAAATTTTTTAGATTTCAGCCTGTTTTTAAATGTTTGAAATAATTTATTTCTCTTTTTATGAAAAGTTTTTGCTTCAGAGGCAGTTTCATGTTTTAATATTAAATTATCTCAATTTCTCCTACAGTTGTTAAATTGTTTCTTGGTTTTAAGGACAAGATCTGATTTTTGGCACCAACAAGCCAAGACTTAATGACCACCAACCAAAATGTTCTGTTGGACGATTTTTTTTCATCCTGGAACATTTAATTGGATTATAATTTAGCTAGGATGTTCTAATGAGACTTGTTACACTGCCAAAAATTGACAGCAATATATTAGTTTTTTAGTTTGCAGGAAAACTAAACAATGGGGGCACTTTTTTTTTCTAAGTCAAACATGCATCATATATTTCATATATTTCTGAATGTTCCAGTTCCATTAGCAAACTCTATATTTAGTTAGCAGGCTTAATAATTTTCTTGCTAACTAAATATTTAGCACAAAACTAAATATTTAGCTTCTTAATTACATATTTAGCTTCCTAATTTAGCTCCAAAATGAAAGATTTATTCAGCAAGCTAAAGATTTAACACAGAGCTAAATATTTAGCTCCATGCTGATATTGTAACATGCTAACTAAATACTTATCTGGCTAACTAAATCGTTAGCTTAAAGATAAATATATAACTTGCAATCTATAGATTTAGTTATCAAACTACACATTTTGTTTGCTAACTAAATATTTAGCTCCAAAACTAAAGATATCAATAGTAAGCTATATATTTAGTTATCAAGCTACAAAATCAGCATGGATCTAACATTTAGATAAAAACCAAATGAGACCTTGGTGTCTTTTACAAGCCTGCTGGTTAACTTGCAAACTAAATATTTAGTTAACAAGCTAAATACTTTGCTTACTAACTAAAAATGTAGCTCCAGATCTAAAGTGGTCGGTAGCCAGCTGATGATTTAACTTGCAAACTAAATATTTAATTACCTTATCTAGTATGGCGTTTATGTTAGGCGTTAAAGCAGTGAGAATCAAAGCTGTGTTGGAAACGCTCCCATGAAAACACCAGCCCAGGATTTGCCAACCCGACCCGACCCGTTCAGGGATTCATTTCTCACATTTCGGCTCATTGGTTTATCAAACTGGCAGTTTAGCAAGTTAAATAAATAAGCATCTCGACATTGACACTAAATTTCAGGCAGTTTTGTTCATAAGTTGGTTTTTCACCGACGGCAGGCTCTAAGTGTAAACATCGGTCACAGTTCGGCTGGTATTTGTGTTTCTTCTCTGCAGAGAATCCAGAAGATGCTGGAAGGATTTTGTTCTGGTCCGTTTCAGCATCTGACCAGCATCGTTTCAGGATCTTGTTGGATTTCTGTTTTGATTCTTGGTCAGAATAAAAGTAGGATATAAATTACATTAAACATTCAGTCAGCAAAACAGGTCAACTTATATAAAAAGAAAACAGAACTTTTTATAAGTTGTATTGAGCGCATTTTATAAAGTTATGCTGTCAAAAATTAACAGCAGTAATTTCAGTTATTTAGCTGCTTATAAAAAAGGGGGTCAATTTTTCAGTCATATTTTCACCATTTTATTCATCAGTTTATAAATGTAACAGTTAACTAAATATTTACTTAGTGAGTCATGAAGCCTAGGCGTAAATTCAAACTGGAAGACTCTTTAGGCCCACCTGCATCATCCAATCGGCGCATCCCGCTAATCACCGACGACCTTTCATCGCTGGACCAAGCCATGTCATGGCCAATCACCGACCACGCCCCAGTTGATAAGGACGTCCATCCAAGGCGTCTTCCACAGTGGAGGTGCGCTCAACCCACCTCCACTGTCCTGGCTCTCCAGGCAAACTTCATTCACCGACCGCCACCACCAGTATCGGGTCCCAGGGGATGGCATTCCTATCAGCATCGGGAATGCTCATCCGAGCTCATCGCAATCACAGCTCGATGTCCTTAGCCGGGGCCCGAGCGCCAAAGACTTAATTCATGCAGGTCAATAACCTTTTCTAAATGCTTTCTTTCTGTGTCTGAGTCTCTCCAGATTGAAAAATATCTTTAACAAGAGAAAAAAATATTTTGCAAGCTGAATATTTAGCCAGAAAGCTATATTTGGTTCAAACCAAGCCCAACCAGACCCAACTTTTATTTTGATAGTCTACTTCCACTTATCTTTTAACTCTGAGGTGAGCAAGTTTCTAAATGATATTTTTAGCTAACTCTGAGGTAACTAAATGTTTGTCTAGGGAAGAGCTAAATATTTAGTTTTGAACTAAATAGTTTGTTTGCTCACTAAATATTGGGTCGGAACTAAATATTTAGTTCCGAAACACTGGAGCTAATTAGATTAAGTATTTTTGTTTGAATCTGACATTTATAAATTTATTACCACGGTGGAAACCAGACTTTGAAAAATGACTCCCCATTTTTTACTCTTGTAAAAACTAAATAATCCAAATTATTGCTGTTAGGTTTTAATTGAGTAACTTTAAAGACAGCAGGCATCTCTTCCTGCAGGAACGGTTACGGTTCCTTCGGGTCGGTTTTGGTTCTTTGAGGTCGGTTACGGTTCCTTAGGGTCGGTTACGGTTCCTTGGGGTCGGTTACGGTTCCTTGGGGCCGGTTACGGTTCCTTGGGGCCGGTTACGGTGCCTTCGGGTCGGTTACGGTTCCTTGGGGCCGGTTACGGTGCCTTCGGGTCGGTTACGGTTCCTTGGGGTCGGTTACGGTGCCTTCGGGTCGGTTATGGTGCCTTCGGGTCGGTTACGGTTCCTTGGGGTCGGTTACGGTGCCTTCGGG
>VMRN01000293.1:42086-56163 GCA_010277015.1 Poeciliopsis turrubarensis
GGCCCCAGTAGGCCCCAGTAGGCCCCAGTAGGGCCCCAGTAGGGCCCCAGTAGGCCCCAGTAGGCCCCAGTAGGGCCCCAGTAGGGCCCCAGTAGGCCCCAGTAGGCCCCAGTAGGCCCCAGTAGGGCCCAGTAGGCCCCAGTAAGCCCCAGTAGGGCCCCAGTAGGGCCCAGTAGGGCCCCAGTAGGCCCCAGTAGGGCCCAGTGTTTGCCTGAATAGAGCCTGGTTGTTTCTGTATGTGTTTGTCTATGATCTCATGTCCTGACTGAACAAGGGCTGATGTAAAGCAGAAACACTACAAACACCACCAGTGGGAGAAAGTCGACCCACTGAGAGCTTTATTGTTATTATTATTATTATTATTATTATTATTATTATTATCATTATTATTATTATTATTATTATTATTATTATTATTATTATTATTTTAGCTCCAACATTACAGCCTCTACTGTTCCCTTTGATCCAAGGAATCAGGTACCACACTCTCAAAAACAGAATGTAAATGAGTTGAAGTAGATTAAATTTTCTAAGCTCCTGTCATGTATCAAGTTTAAAATATTTAGGATTGACATTTAGGTTATTAATCCCCCTGACGGTCCGGTCGACCCGGTTCTACTGGAACCAGAACATCTGCTCCACCTCCAGCTGCTGTGGCTCTGAGTCCAACCAACCTGGAGTCGAGTTAAAGTGGACTGAACTGGGCTGGTGGGAATGAAACCCTTTAGGGGAACCAGACTGCAGAAGAGGTTCAATTGAGTTCTGCGATGAGTAAGAACGTTAAGGAATAAGGAAGACGTTGGTTCCTTATTGCAGGGACCTTCAGTCTTGTTCCTGCATGTCCTGAATGTCTCCCTGTTGCACACACCACATTTAAATAAATGAATTAATAACAGGTTTCTGTTGAACTCAATGCAATAATTTGAGATGAAGACGAGACAAACACAAAAAAGATTCACTGCTCTGGTTTTCCGGATGGCGATTCCTTGAAGGCTTCTGATAGGACTTTCCACCAAAGCGGTTTGGAGCCTGTTTTGGTTCCTGGATGTGGTTTTGAATTGATGTTGTGCTTTTCCTCTGGAAGACCAAAGTTCCAGTCCGGTTCCAGTCCGGTTCCAGTCCGTCGCTGTGGTATTCCCGGTTCTTCAGTGTGACAAACACCCGAAGACAAAGCAACAGCAACCACAGTGGGTGTTTTGTTGAGAGCCACCATTGTGGTAACCAAGGATACTACATCAACAGGGGGCGCTACACACTAAGAAGAGCTGAGTAGCAAGATGGCGGACGGCCTGCATGTTTCTGTTTGCTACTAGTGTTTGCCAAATGGCCTCCTTCCTACATTGGGCTTTATGGAAACCCTGGTGTATGACGTATTCCTGTGGTATTCAGATGATTGGTGTTTTTAATCAGACTTAAGATTCTGAGTTCAGAGTGGAGCTGCTGCTTTTCCAGTTTGAGCAATACTTTCTGGTCACCTTCCAATCAAAGGACTCACCAAGACATCAGGCGTCTCAGCTGAACCTCTCCTGGTAAAAACCAGCTGCTGGTTCTTCGCTTCGCTCTGTCTGTCTCGACCCTGGGATCTTGGGAAGTGATTTCTTCCAGGAGACTTCTGCTGAAGCTTTAAACGATTGGATCCGATTTTACCTAATAGCTAACGTTTGCTAGCGTTAGCTAGATGAAGCTTACTGGAAATTGCATGTACTTCACACAAACCCTTGGAGAGTAAAGCCATGACATCTCGATCAGGCACAAAATGTCTTAAACATTCCTCTTGCTCTGACTTTAATTCTTCCATATTTGGAAGCGTGACCAACACAGACTGAATGGCTTCGTTCACTTCCTCTGCTGCCGTCGCCAAAACCACAAGCAGACTGCAAAGATAAGACAACGTCAATCTTTCATGAATCCTTTCGATCTGCTGATTATCCCAGTTGAAATTCAGCCGGACAAATCAAACTCAATGGCAGAAAAATCTGAAGGGAGATGAGAATAACAAAATGAACATTTAGCTCAAATCTATAAATGTTAAAATAAGGTCAACTAAACGGAGGTAAACTACATAATAAGATAAACAAAGCTTGCGCTAATAAAATAACATAAACCAATAAATGGTCAGATAAATTAGCATGAGCTGAGGTAAAATAAACGAAGCTAAGATGAATTTAGATGCCAATAATACCAGAAACTCTACTTTCCTCATAGAAAAGCAGTTGGACAAAACCATGATGTTTCCCTTGATGTGTTTCTCAGCCAAGGCTTCAACATTTCGCCGACAGATCATACTTCATAACTTCCTAGGAAATATCTGGAGACGTTTTTATTTCTTTGAGCTTTAGGACAAGTTGACCAGCTTTAAAGCCCAGCTGCTGAGCCTGAAGCTCCTCAGAGGAGCTGCAGAGAAAACTGGGAGGAATCCGAGCTCCAGATGCGTCATGTAAACATGACAGCAACAAATCAGGTTCAGCAGACAACAACATGTCAACAACAAGTGAGTAAACTCATCAGTTCCTGCTCAGCCTGCAGCAACATGAAGACACTGAGCAACCCGACCCCTGAAACCCAAAACCGGGTTGCATCATCAGCCTGACATCCTCTAAAGCTCGGCAGTGCGTTACGAAACCAGAGATACGGGGCCTCAGGAGCGAGGAAGAGGAGTAACCGCTGGCTCTCCGCACGCCGACCAATGGAGCAGATCCCTGCTAAACATTTAGTTTGGAGTTGAGCCCAGCGCTGCACACTGCTTCCAATTATCTCCAGCTCTCTCTCTGCCTGCTCACACTCTGGAGGGTTTAGTGAAAACTGACCGGGGAGGGAGGGGGAGGGAGATGGCGTTTTCTTCTTCCTCCCTTTTTTTTTCTCCTCCAACGCTTGTTTTCACTCCACCAACTAGCAAGAAACGGAGAGCGAGTTCAGAGTCGGAGAGCACAGAGCTTTGAGGCTTTCTGGCCATGCAACAAATTCACAAACTCTGCCTGCAACTGTGAACATGCAGTGGCTGCGACTCGCCTGCTTCCCGCTCCTCTTCATCTTCCTGGCCTCTCCAAGGCCAACGCAGGGACAGACGGGAGCCAGAAGAGGACAGGAGAGGATTCAGGTGATGTTCACGCCGACCATCTGCAAGGTGCTCTGCAACCAGGATGGCTGCATCAACCGCTGTGAGCAGGGCAACGTGACCACACTGTACAGCGCCGACGGCAGAACCGCAGGAAGGCGAGACGGCGCTCACGGTCCCGGCTTCAGAGTCTGTAAGTTCCCATGATCTGGGACTAAACCTGGCAACATTCAGGCTGGTCGCTGATGCAACGGGAAAAGCTTTAGGTTGTGTTCAAACCACCAATCAGATAACTCCTGTAAATCCACTAGAGGGGGCTCAGATTATGTTTTTGTTAAAAAATGGAACAATGATCACATCACATTGGGTTCAAAAATATCACATACGTTAATCTTCATAGGTTTTTGTGCACCAAGAAATAATGGAACATGAAAAGCATCTTGTCATAAAATCACGACGTGTTTTCCTATTGAATGAATTTATTCTTGGCCACAGGCAGCAAAGATGTTACCAAGTCGAAAGAGAGCATGGCTCGTCTTTGGGGCTTATATTTTTTTATCTCATGATTTGATGATACAAGACTCAGTTCAGACCTACAAGAGGAAATGTTCACAACTCCTTAAATCTCTTTTATGGTGTTTAAAACCAATCAAGAGTTCAGCTTTAAGTTTATTATTGAACTTTATTTAAAAAGGGACAATACCCAACTGGATCATAAACGTCACCGGTTGATGCGCTGAACCAGATTATAGCAAAAGCTGATTCACATCTGAAGCAAATAAGTATCATAAATGAACAAAACACCAGAAACAACAAATAAAATAGAGACAAAAACAAAACTAATTGTCCTTAAAAAAAAGTCTAGATGAGACCAGAGCAGACAGAAGATGGTTGTGTTCCAGTTTTTGGTAGAAAAGAAGCAAGAGAAAAACAATCAATCATGCAAATGGAAATTATGGAGTTTGTTTTAATTTATCAGTCAATTCATTGATGCATTGCTTTTTGGAAGCAATGCATCAATTACAATGCTACCATAATAAGTGAACAAACATGAAGTTTTAGTGTTTTTAATTTTCTACTTGGTTGCATAAAAGTTGCCTTCTGATTAAAATTTTCCGTGACTACTTGGATTTTGATGGCCATCTTCCACTGTAGGTTTTTTTTTTTGTCTTTTTCTTGTCAGAAACATTTCTACTTTGCGCTCCCTATACTTGCTTGACTGATTTGACTGGTAGCCAGTCAGAAAAATTAACTCTACAACAAATTATTTTAGCTTATATTTTGCTGTAATAATTAAAAAACATATGTTATTATAGAAAAACGATTATTCTTTCTTTCTTGTTTATTTAACTAGTCACAAGGGTTTAGTATAAACACTAAAAAATATAATTTCTAGCCTAAACCAGTTAGCATTGTGCGTCTCCAGACGCTAAGTCTCCAGGGCCTTTAACAACATAAACAAATTCAAAACGATAAAGAAAAATAATTTAAGAAATTGAGATCCTTTTTTTTTTATTGTTGCATTTATTTTTCTTATCCTCCCTCCATCTTTCTGTGGTCCGCCTAGTGCCTCCTGGTGGTCCCCAAGGGAGCCGCAACCCTCACTTTGTAAAACAAGTTTTGCTCAAATCTGATTCATTGTTTGGTTAGAATGGCCTAGTCATTCTAACAAGAATGACTATCGCCCAAAAGCTGTTGTTCTCCATCTGACTTGACTGATCTTGATCGGTTTTTAAATTAAGAAAAAATACATTTTCTGTGTTTTACCTATAAAAATGTTAAAACTTCATCAATTCCTTTTAGATTTAACATACAAACCCACTAAAAGCTTTAGACCAGATCAGATCAGATTAGATTAGGCCAACTGATGAAGAATGGTCCCATAAACTGCATCACAACCAGAAAAGCTTTGACATTTCAGGAGAAAGCATCTGACAGACCTGCTGCTGCCGACAGCAATGATTTAACGTCTCTTGATCTGGGATCAGTCCAGAAGGCCCAAATATTCACTGGCTCTTCTTCAGACACAGCAATCTGCAGGTCACATGGCTGAGCTGGAGCAGCTTCACTCAACAAACCGAGCTCTGTTATTGCTGACATGATAATTCAGGTTAAGTCTCTGAACGTTTACCAAAAACAGCACAGGTGGACGTCACCTAACACGCCCTGAAGGAGAATAAAGTAACAGATGCTTCTCTCAGGTCATTGTTGCCGTCTTTCCACACTAGCATCGTGCTAACGCCCTGGAGCAGGAACTGCTAAACACCTGCTGTTCTTGAGGTTTCACTCTGAAGATGATCAGTTGATCCTCTTAAATTATATGAAAAATAAACAGATGAACATGGTTTTTCACTCGCTCTGATTGTGTGTGTTTGTTTTTGAAGCTGGATTTGTTGAACATGAAAAGCTGGAAAGATCCAGATGTCTTTTACGTTCTACAACTCAAAGGATTTTAACTTAATGAGTACACAATGTTGCACAGTTTAATGGAAAAAGAGTCACAGGGAGAGGAAACAGCGCTGACATGTGGCTTTCATTTTTCATTAACTCTCAAAACAAAATAAGTCAAGTTTATTTGGATAACACATTACAGGATCACAGCAGTTCAAAGTGAAAAACATAAAAACATTGTTCAGTTATCAGTTGTAAAACAAGCAAATGTCATATAGTGATATATGACAATTTGTCATATATCATCTGAATCTTCAAGCAAATACACATCAAATGTGTTGAAGCAGCTCTGAACAGGCGGGTTTTAGTCTTGATTTACTCAGTGTCTAACTTATTTTGGTGCTAAGCTGTTCAGTGATTTACAAACTAACAGAAGCATTTTAAAGTCAATTATCTAGATCTTGCTGGGACTTTAGTCCTTTAATCTTGGAAATGTTCTTCAGGTGATAGAAGGTTGATTTTTTTTAACTGTCTTTATGTAACTCAGAGTCCGTCACCCAGATTTCATGCCTGGTCTCCAGTTCCTAGCTGTAATAACTGAAAATAAGTATTTCTGTCCATAGAAAGCAACCTTTATTTACTTCCTGAACATTTCCAAGCATATTTAATTTTGATCAAATCTATTGATCTATTGCTTTGATCAGAAGTCATAGGATATTTTTCTTGCTACAGAGTCCCTGCAATTTTTGGTGTGTTCATGGTTTTCACAATGCTATAAATACCAGAACACACACACACACACACACGCACGCACACACACACACACACACGCACACACACACACACACACACACACACACACACACACACCTAATATGGTGCAAATCCTAATATTTGCACCATATTAGGACTTTGTATTGATCTCCATTCATTGTGTTTGTTACTGGTTTCTCAATTGTTGACTGTATGATGTTTTTATGATTTATTATTCTCGTGTTTTTATGGTGCAACAGATTTGAACTGCCTTGCTGCTGAAATATTTAATATAAATAAACTTATTTTCTTGATTTATTGAACAAATTGCAAGTATACAACAAACAAGCAAATGAGTATGTGTTGTACACAGAGGAATACAACACTTACATAAATAAACAGCCAGGGGTGTTCAACAAAAACACAACATATTTGAATTTACTGCTTGAGCCTTAGCGTTAGTTAAATACTGTGCTGGTATTGAGTTTTAGCATTAGCTTAAGTTAAATATTGTGTTGGTATAGTACTTAGCGGAGCCAATGTGTATGATTACTGCTTTATGGTTAGCGCAGTTACTTGTTTAGTGAATGGTGACCACTACTGCCTAAACCTAAATCACTCCAGAGTCTAACCATTGCTTGTCTATTCCTGATCTTAACCAAAACTTAATTCACACCGCATCTCTCAGCCTAACAAGTAGAAATGCAGCGAAAAAGTCCTCGCTTTTCACAGTGACCTCAATTTGTGGGTGAAAGTGGAGGAACTGGTCCTCCATATGGAGCATATGCAAGTACACTCACACACACAGCGCTTCTGATCGATGGGTGCAGGATGTTTCGCTGGTGATGTGTGAATGTTTGAACTTGCAGTGATGTAATGAACACAAACACACACGCTGGGAGGTAAAAGGGTGGGGGTGATGACATCATGGGGTCAGAGGTCAACTCCCCTGACCTCACAGCTGTTCTCTGCTCAGTTTTTAGTGATTTAACATGAAGAGCAGAAATGTTTGAAGGAGTGTCTTGTTTTTCTATGTTAGTATAAACTGTAGCCAACATTACAGTGGTGCAGTAATGAGTTCAACGGTCGCAGTTCTTCTGACTCCCTCTGCATGATTTACTGTTGCTTACACGACATTTTCCAAATAAAAGCTTCAGGTCAGGCCTTCCCATGCAGCCAGAAAGTCACCATAACATGAGAGGGACGACCTGAGTCTGGCTTCAGTTGCATTTTATCCATCATACAGTTGAAACCATATATACAATGTAACATATCCAAGCACTTTTTTCCTCTCGAGATGCGTTTCCATTGACCAGGAAATTGTGAACATAAATTTGCTTAATGGAAATACCAATTTTGAAACAATAGAGTTTTTTTTATTAAAGTCTTTGCTTGAACTTGAAGTGGTTCATCAACATTTTGAAACTGCAATGGAAACACTTTGACACTTTTAACAAAGTTGTTGGTTCTCTTCTGTTAATGACTGAAATAACCTGTAACCAGGCCTCATAATAATACGTTTCTCTGGATGATAAATTGTCTTAGAAGTTATGGTGATAATGATAATATTGTTGTTTTGAGACCATTTTCTAATAATGGCGTAACAATACAAGAATTCATTTGAAAAGATCAATAAACTTTAAAAACTTTGGATCTTAATGGGCATTTAGCACTGGAACCAGAATATGTTTTAAATACCCAAAATAAACAAACCATAAACAATAAATAAAATGAATTATAAAGTCTCTGGAAACAAAATTATCCTTCAGTAAAGAGTTTAGTTGAGACCAAAGCAGCAATCTGAAGATTTTTATCATCCAATTTTTGGTAGAAAGAGAAAAGCAAAAAAAAAAATGAAATGGAAATTATTGTTGGTTTCAGTTTATGGTGTGATTTATTGTTGCTTCTGTTGGTCTGCTTAGAGTCACAGTTCTGAAATGGTTTATTTTTTTAAATATGAATCTCTGAAACATGTTCTTTGCAACAATGTTGGAACATGTTTCACTTCATATTGCGTAACATTTTGATAGTTGTATGCTGAGCCAGGATCTTTGTAGGGTCATTAAGTGCCTTGACAAGTATTTGCCCCCTGGATGTTTTACCCCTTCTATTGTTATTACAGAAGATAAACTAAATTTGTCTTTTCGAAGAAATCCCCCATGTTGCCCTTTATCTGATTTCTTGCTGGAGGTTTTAAACTCCAGAGTTTTCTCCTCCTACGCAGAGCCCAGCAGATTGTTTGTGTTTCTGTGATTTTTCTGTGTTCATGATGTCACAGTGCGCCTTTGTTTACCCCGAGCTCGGCTGTTTTCTGGGTTTGGGCCCGAAACTCGCTCCAGACTCAGAGAGTTGATGCACTCCATCTGTGGTACAGTTCGATGACCGTGTTTACAGCAGGACAAATTCGCTCCGTAGCAGCTAACCTGAGCGTAGCAAACACACACACACACAATCACACACCCACACACGCACACACACACACTCACTCTGAGTTCATGAAGCACCATAAACATCCAGAGGTTTCCATGAGTTTCCATCTGATTGGCGGCGATTTGGACTCCAGCGGCTCTCGGAGCAACAATGCAGCCACTTCCTGTGGCGTTGGCTCAAACAGGAAGCAGGAAGTGGCGGCTGGTTCTGTTGGCGCCATCCTCACCTTTCACCTGTTAGCTCTGCAATATGGATGAACTGGGAATGTTGGTGATTACAGACTGGGAATTCCAATAAAGCAAAACCAATCTGTTATAATTAAACTCTTTTTTACAGAATTTTTTTCAAACAATTAAAAAAAAATGTCTTACTTACATACTTATTGTTTGGATTAGTTTTTGGAAGTTTATCAAAAATTTTGCTTGGAAAATTGAACTTTATCATTTTGCCCATATTTGATTATTAAGATCTGATATTTAAATTATTTTATATAATTTTTTTTAAATATTTCCTCGTAGGTTTAAATTAAGACCACTAATTATTAAACTGTTATTTGATAATTACTTATTTGTTTTTTATGTTTAAAGTTTGTTAGAAATTAAATTTAATATTTTGCAACATTTACGAAAATTTCCAAAATTTTTTGCATTTAAATTTTAATAGTAAAAATAATTTCATATTTTTGGAGCAATTCTTGACTATAATTATAAATGTTATAGTTTTCTGTTGTCTTTAATGTAGATGTGAAAAACTAAGAAGAATTAGATGGTCTAAATGTTTTTTTAGTTTCTTTTCATTTAACTAAACTAATTCAGTTTTGCATCTTAAACATGGAGGTTTCCGGCTAATGCTAATGTTCATCCCTGGCTCGCTTCCAGGATTTGAACAAATTTAAAAGCTGAGAGGTTTCAAATATTAATTAAATTTAAAAGCCTAATAATGCAGTTCAGTTTTCGCTGTGATGTGATCATTGAGCCTGTGTTGATTCCGACCCAAACGGAACCGGGTCCCTCTGCCCCGCAGTTCTCTGCCCGCTGCTGTGTAAGAACGGCGGCGTGTGCCTGCAGACGGACCGCTGCCTCTGCCCCGCCAACTTCACCGGGAAGTTCTGCCAGATCCCCGCCCCGGCCCCCGGCGCCGCCTCCACCAATGAGATCGTCCAGCCGCCGCCGCCCTCCTCCGCGGCGGCCAATCAGGAGCTGATGCGGTCGGAGTTCCTGCTGCCACTCGGCCAGACTCGGGCGGCGCCGCCGTCCGCAGGTGAGCCGCCGCACCTTCCGCCGCTCGAATGTTTCTGAGACGTTTGGATGTTTCCAGAGAAACATTTGGTTTGTCTGTGAGCTTCATGTTTCTTTTACCAAACACAAAGACCCCCGCATGGTAAAGGTCAGAGTTCAGCACCCCCCAGAGGCCAGCGTGAAGATCCACCAGGTGATGCAGGTAAAATCAGTCAGAATCAACTTCCTGCTCGATTTGCTCAAAAAACTTAAAAATGTTTTGGTTTCAGATTTTTTTATGAATTTCATTGCATTTTGATTTATTTTAGGATTTTCATTTGACTTTCAATTATGTCTTTTTTTCCTAATTTTGTTCAATTTATTTTAAATTTTGTAATTTGATTCTATTTTTATTTAATTCTTACTAGTATTTTATCCATTTCACTTTTGTTTTTTAAATTTCTTATTTGAATACTTTTTACATTATTTTAAGTTTTATTTTATTTTTGAAAATAATATTTAAATTTTATTTAAAAAAATAAAATTTAAATATTAACTTTATATAAAAAGAAATGTAATTTATTTAATATTTTACTCTGAGGGTCTTAAAAAATTATTTTAACGGTTTTTATGATTCATTAATATTAATTAATGAATATTAATTAATATTAATATTCATATTAATTAATATGAATATTAATATTAAAATATTAATATTTAATATCTTTTTAAAGATATTGTATATCTTTAAAAAGATATACAATATCTTTTTAAATTATTAAAAAGATATTGTATATCTTTTTAATAATTTAGTTTTTTTGTTTTGTTTAATCTCCATTATCTTTGTTGTTTTTATTTATTTAATTTCTGTGTAATTTGAACAGAAGCACAGATTTCTTGCCTCCATGTCGCTCCAGGTGTCCGGGTCCAGTCCGGCCCTGCGGAGCCTCTCCTCCTCCTCCTCTTCCTCCTCTTCCTCCTCCTCCTCCTCGGGTTCGGCTGGCGCTCCAGCTCCGGCTCTGGTTCCAGCAGGTGGCGCTAGAATCCAGGCCCAGACTCTGAGGGGCGGCGGTACCTACACCCAGCAGTCTGGCTTCAAGTACTGCTTCAGAGAGGTGAAAGATGGACAGGTGAGAGGAGCCAGGTAACAAACCGCTTCCTGTTTGACAGACGGTGAACTTTAGGATGTCGTGGTGATATTTCGCCAGTTTCCATCCTCCTGGAACAGATGGTCCCTGCGGTGTGATCGATGTTCGCTGTGTTTGTGTGCTTGCAGTGCAGCTCTCCACTTCCTGGTCTGAGGAGCAGAGAGGTGTGCTGCAAAGGAATCGGGAAGGCCTGGGGTCTCACCGACTGCAGCCTCTGTCCCGAAGCTCCAGGTAGAAACACGGCAAACCTCAGAGGACACAAAACGCTCAGCAGTTAGATAAATGCTGACTCATCATTCAGAAACGATTCTGAATGAATCTTTTATTTGTTCGCAGGTCAAAGCAACAGCAGCTGTCCTGCTGGCTTCGAGCGAACCAATAGAACGGAGTGTGTCGGTGAGTTAAACACACACAGAGAGGTCAGAGGTCAGAGGCAGGTGGAAGGCTCCTAAGATGAGTTTATCCAGAAGGGGGCGCTAATCCTCCAGTATGAGCAGAAGGTTTTATTTTACTTTTGTTTTCAGATTTTTTTTTATAGAAACATGGAAAAATATTTCCATTTCTATATTTTTTCTATTCAAGTTGTTTTTCTGGGATTCCTCTCAGTCACATCTCCAGTTTTACTAATCAGGAGATTTTAGTCTGCAGATTAATTTTCCTGCAGAAACCAGGCGTGGTTTTCAGTTCTCCTCCCGTCTCTGAGTGTCGGAGTCAAGGAAGTGAAATGCGTCACTCACACGTGTTGGTGTATGTGTTGGTGTGTGTGTTGGTGTGTGTGTGTTGGTGTGTGTAGATGTGAATGAGTGCCTGCAGCCGGGGCTGTGTGAGAACGGCATCTGTGTGAACACCAGGGGGAGCTATAGCTGTGTGTGTCGGTTGGGGTTCATCCTTGACGCCACACATGGAATCTGCATCTGTAAGTAACAAACACACACACACACACACACACACACACACACACACACACACTCTCTCGCTCCACTGCGGGCTTACCCAGAAGAATAACGCAACTCGGGACTTCCAGAAAGCACCTGAATGCCTCACCTCCCATAAGGTGGGAGGTGAGGCGTTCAGGTGCTTTTGGTGAATCCCGGCTGCAGTTGCGTCATTCTGACCGGCATTCTCTGAGTCAGCGGAGGAGGGAGGAGCTGCAGGATGCTGGTCTGTCTGATGGCATCGTCTCTGTTTTCACTTCTAAAAACTTTCATTTTCCTTGTGTTGTTTTAAATCCAAATCTTTTTGCTCCAGTTCCTGAGCGCATGTCTTGTTTCGGGCCCAGAAACGGATCCAGAAGGGATTCAGCTGAGATACAGGAAGCAGTGAAATCTAGTGACAGAGCCTGTATTAGCTTAGCACAGCGACAACAAGCCAGGAGTTGCCTCTGTAACAGATACAACAGAAAGTTCATGTCAGCAGCTTCTACTGATGAGAGAGCAGTAGGAGAAAGTAATAAACATGCCACACTAACTGGCATGTTTACTGTATTAGCCAGGAAGTGCTAATCATAAACGTTAGCTCATGGAATTTAGCACTAGCTAAGAAGTTATACCAACAAAGTGCTTAGTAAGCTAATGCTAAAGCGCTAACTCCAGTCATGTTGATAACCAGCATGCGCTCCATGTCGCCCTCAACAGGCACAAATCTGCTGCTGCAGGTCAGCCTGTCTGGTTTCGCTGCAGGAAGTTCAGATTTTTCTGGAACAGATTTTTTGGTTTTAGTTTTATAGTTGTTGAGTTTTGTTAACCGAAGTGCTGCAGTCAGAAAGCAGCAGGACATGGATTTTAACTGCTTCCTGTACAACTTCAGCAAAGCATTCTGGGTACAGAATAACATGGGAGAGGAAATGGAACTGTTGAGTAAACAGAACTTCCCATCCATCTCCATGATTGTTGTGACTCGGCCCGGTTCTGGTCTTGCATGGCCCAGTTCTGGTCTTGCATGGCCCAGTTCTGGTCTTGCTTGGCCCGGTTCTGGTCTTGCACAGCCCGGTTCTGGTCTTGCACAGCCCGGTTCTGGTCTTGCTTGGCCCGGTTCTGGTCTTGCATCTGCCTTTATTCTCTGAAAGCACCAGGTTCTGGACTCTGTGTGGTTCTGCTGGCCAGAGATCTGCATGTTCTGGTTCTGCATGCGGCGCTCTGGCGTCTCGGCCCGTTTGGACCGGAATGTGCTCGGTGACGTGTTTCTGTCTGTGTCCTTCTCAGCGCAGAGCGTGATTTCAGAGGAGAAGGGCCAGTGCTACCGGGTCCTGGGCTCCAGTCGGGGTCCGTATACCTGCTCCCTGCCCATCGTCCGGAACATCACCAAGCAGATCTGCTGCTGCAGCCGGGTCGGGAAGGCCTGGGGGCCCGACTGCGTGCGCTGCCCCTTCTTTGGTTCAGGTGGGTCGGTTCGGTTCCGGTGGTTCTGTGGAGCTTTTCGTCAGACTTTCTGTTTGTTGGCTCTGTTTGCTCCCAGTGGCCTTTAAGGAGATCTGTCCGGCCGGCCCGGGTTACCATTACTCGGCTTCGACTCTGCAGATCAGCCAAAGAGTGGACGGCGACCCGCCGGGCCGAGACGCCCTGCTGACAGCGCAGGACGCCTCAGGTGAGCATCTAGTTGGATCCAACGCAGCGCATCACGTTATCTGGGCCGGTTCTGAACATGTTAAAGTGTTTGTGGCGTTTTTAACCAAGAAATCAGATTTAGTTGTTTTTACTTTTGGGGAAATTAAATTCAGTTTGAGCAAAAATACCTCAGTTACAAAATTCTCCCTAAAAACTGATTGTTGCTCTAAATTGATAACCGGTTCGGGGAACAAGTTCACTGATCCGCCAATCGGACCTCCAGAACTTCTGATGCCGATGATCAATCATTAACAGTCTGGACCTCCTTCTTCCCTGCAGATCCGGGTCAACAGAGACACAGTTCATCCGGGTCACCATCTGGCACCAGAACCGGTCCAGTCCAGTCCCAGATCCAGGTCCCTGCTCAGCCAGGTCTGACTGCTGGTTTCAGACCGACGCCCCCTGCTGGTTCAGCAACCCGGCCTGCTCAGGCCCGACCGGAGGTCCAACATGGCCGACCGGAGGTCCAACATGGCCGAC
>VMRN01000293.1:76538-88045 GCA_010277015.1 Poeciliopsis turrubarensis
CAGACAGGGACAGACAGGGACAGACAGGGACAGACAGGGACAGACAGATGCTCCCACTCAGATCTGGACTTTTCTTTTTGGAGATTTTTGATGCTTCCTCTCCTTTTTCTCATCTTTATTGGGGGTTTTGACATTTTGGATTAAAACAGAGAAATGCTTCCACGTTGAGCATGTGTCTGTTCACATGTTCAACGTGTCTGTTCACATGTTCAACGTGTCTGTTCACATGTTCAACGTGTCTGTTCACATGCTCAATGTGTCTGTTCACATGCTCAACGTGTCTGTTCACAGAATAACTATTATTATTATTTCTTAGTATTGTGGGTTTCTGAATAAATCATTGTTGCTAAAAACCAACAAATTCCATAGAGTGGTTGGATATTTATTTTCTTATCAAATTAAATGATGCAACATATTTTACCTGATTCCTGTGACAAACCCTCTTGAGTTTATTGTGAGTTCCACTTTAAATCAAGCCAAATTTTACAAAGCGACCCGTATGAGCAGAGAACGTAGCAATCTGTTTACAGCTGGAAAGATGGCCGCCGCCGTCCATGGACAGATTCTAAACAGCATGGAGACCCGATCAGAACCAGACGAAGGAACGCAAGAACTTTGGCAGGTCTGTGTTCAGGAGCAGAATTAAGACACGTCTCCCTTCAGCGAAGTGGAAGTTGGATAAAAAGCGACATGACGGTTCAGACTGTAGATGCTGGGAAATGATGGGATATGTACCCGATTTAGTTACACACAAAAAATTCCGATTTTTTTGCGTGAAAAGATTGAAATTGGGCAGTTCAGGGTGTTGTTTGTGAGCATAAAGTTCTTTAGATGAAAAGAAGCTGGATCATTTTGGTCCCTCACTGTCTGAGCTAAATTAATAAACACTTCCACAAATGCCGGTCTGTTAGGTCTCCCTGCTCCGTCAACCATGTTCTCTTTCTCTGCTTCTGTTTTTAAACAGTTTATGATTTTAGACTGAACTATGAAAAACATAAAAAACACTTCGGCAGCGATCCACAGCGCCAAATCAGCGACTCCGTTGGTTATTTAATCAGCTGCTGAACTGAAAGTATTTGGATAAAAGTGCCAGAGAGGGAAGTGGCAGAAATACAGAAAAGTATATTTATGTTGTACTGAAGTACTTTTTACATAGAAAGTCTTTCTTCACATAAACCTTCTGCTGAACTGCAGAGACACAACATCCAAATAAACATCAGCTTCAGCATTATAGAAACCTTTTGAATAAATACTTCAGAGCTTAAACAGAGTATTTTTTTCTTTTGTTGGGAACTGATGGTTCCAACAGGACGCCCTGCTGCCCCCTGCAGGCTTTAAATCAAACTTCAGGTAGAAATGATAAAAATAAATCTTCTGTAGAAACCGGAGCAGAAAACTGTCAGATATAAAAGTTAGAAACGTCACAAACACCATCAGTCGAGTCCAGTCCGGTCCGGTCCAGTCCGTCTTTTCCCTCAGGTTCTGAGTGAAATTAATTAATGCAGTGACGCAAAACCTTCATCCTGATCTCTGGGCTGGGTTTGGTTCTGGAGAATTCCAGCTGCAGCATTCATTCCTCTGTAGTGCCACCTGTTGGAGAAACGTAGTTCATCCAGAGGTTTAAAGGAATCTGAACGTCTCAATTTGGTCGGCCAATCAGAAGCCGGTCTGGTCGGCCAATCAGAAGCCGGCCAATCAGAAGCCGGTCTGGTCGGCCAATCAGAAGCTGGTCTCGTTCATGTGTGGTTTGGGGCTTGACGGCGCCGTCACTCCGGTTCCCTCTGGACTCGCCGGACTCTCTGGTGTCGCTGCCGCCTCAGCGGGCGACGCTGCAGCACCACGGCGAGGGGATGCGGGGGTCAAGGGGCGGCTTGGACTGGGCATGGAGGAGGCGGGGCTTGTGGGCGAGGTGGGCGTGGCCCTGCGGTGCGAGGAGGAGGAGGACAGAGGGGAAGCGGACATGGAGGACGGCGTCCCTGGAGTGTAGCGGGTTCCGGGGGACACAGTGAAGCTGGTGGGGGTCCGCAGGCTGAACCTGGCCTCCAGCTCGCTGCAGACCGCCACGCTGCGCCTCATGCCCTCCGACCAGGGCGGTGCGCCGAAGGCCGAGCTGGCCGCCGCCTCGGGGCCCTTGGCCAGTTCCTGACAGCGCTCCACGAAGCTGCCGCGCCGGACTCCCTCCCGGTCCCGCTCCGGATGGTACCGGGGCGCCTGGGGGCTCGGGCTCTGATGGTGGGCGGGGCTCTGGAGGTGGGCGGGGCCATAAAGGCCCTGGAAGCTGGCAGACGAGGCGGCGTCTCTGGGAGGTCTGCTGAGGGGAGCCGGGGGCGGAGTCTGCCGAGGGAGGCTGCCGCTCAGCGAGGCGGAGGACCCCGACGCTCCAGGCGAACCACGGAAACGGTCGGCTCGGAAACTGTCGCTGAGCTGAGAGTGGAGGCTGCAGAGACAGGAAGTGACATCAGTAAGCTTCCTGACTGACTTAAAAAAGTGTGTGAAACCCCAAAACGAAGGAAGGAACCAAGGAAGGGTCCTGACTGGTGTAACAAGCATCTGTGTGTGTGTGTGTGTGTACTTGTTTCTAGCACATATTGAGGACCTTGTTCACAGCTGTCACCAGTAAAATGAGGTCATTTATGGAAGTGAGGATGTTTTTGAGCTCCTCACTTTTTTCTTAGCTCTACTGGTCAGATTCAGATATATGGTATGAATTCAGTTCTGTTTAAGATTCAGGTACGAAATAAACTAGTAATGGTAAAGGAAATGTCTGGTTTAGGCATAAATGCACTGAAATGTGCCCAAGTCAAGAAAAATGCTCAATGTGAACAGACATGCGCCCCCTATCTTCCTGTTGGAGTATAAAGAGCTGCATGCCGATGATGACTAATATCATCAACATAACATAATATGTACGCCAGCTGTATAAAAGAAAAAGGGATGCAGCGCTTTGCTACTAATTGTCCACATTGCAACTAAATAAAGTCAGGAAAAAGTTTTAATTAAGAAAAAAACAGCGAGGGAGAAGGAGTAGTTCAGTTATGCTAGCTTGACTTTGGCAACCATAACATGCAGACGTGAAATGGAATTTCAGTTCAGTGAAAAAATAAAATCCACACACCAAATGGCAGACTGTGTTAGCTTAGCTAATAGCTGCAGTAGCTACTCTACCACAGGAATCACATTATTAATAACTAAATAAACATCAGGCCTGAAAACATAAAACAGCAACGGACTGAATGTTCCGTTTAAGTGGGAAATATTTCAAGTGTCTTTTGGTGTTGAATCCTGATACATTAGTTGCTATGGCAACGGGTCTGCATGTACCACAGCCAACAACGAGAGCAAGAAAAAGGAAGAGCTTTGAGTTGTTCTTCAACGGTTTTTCTACAATTTTTCCCTTTGGTGTGGAACATAGCACTAAATTAATTAAGCATACATCTCCAGGTTTTATTTAGTTAATGGATCCACTGCGGCAACACTCAACACGTATGTAGAGGTAGGTGTGTGTCTTTCTCTCTGTACCTGCAGGTGGAGGCTCTGGGCGTGCTGTCAGGCGTCCGGGTCAGAGCCAGGTCACACTGGTCCAGGAGCTCCAGCAGCTCCTCCTCCGTCGGCCCACCCAGAGCTGCCGGAACAAAAACACCTCGTCATCCCCATGACCAATCAGAGCGCTCACTCTGATTGGTCACTTGCTCAGGGCGCCACTGACCTCTGATATCGACCTTCCCGGCGATCTCCATGGCCGTGGTCAGGTCCCACATCTGGATGCTGCCGTTGCCGTGGCCACTGAACAAGTAGCGGCGCGGGCGCGAGCCGATGCGACTCGAGCCCTCGCACTCGTGGACCATGAAGGCCGTGATGGACGTCCCGTCCACTGAACGCACCTCACACACCCTGGAAAGACAGCTGCTGTCAACAAACCCAGAAACCGCTCGCTCTGAAGTGAGCGAGATCATCGCTGTGAAGGTGGTGGAAGTGGGTGGGCTTCATTAACTGAAGCAGAAAAATTGCTTTATCTGATCTTCACACTTTAAAAACTCTTTTTTTTCCATATGAATTTGTATTGTCAGGATGTTTAGTTTGAATTGTTCTGAATAATTAATATTCTATGACAGGCAGCATCTTCACATGCTTTACTATTTTTTTCCAGAAGTTTGTGTTTAACAAAAACGTGTTTCTTCCATAATTCTTTGACAATCTGAACTACATTGATCAGTGAGACACATCAGCTTCAGTCAGTCTTTAAACTTTAACATCATAAAACTTTGAGGTGGAATGTTTGATTTTTTTTTTTCTTCATTTATACTTCAATCCAGATTCGATCCGGATCTAACAGCTGATATCAGATGAAAGCGTCGCTGTGATTAACCCCCAACTGCCGGCCGATGGCCACTAGGCCGCCTATGATTGGTGCGTCGTTTGGAAACGTCCCTCACCTCTTCCCGTTTGACGACAGCCGGACGTAGAGCTTATCCGTGTCCGGAACAACTCTCTGGATGAACACCTGCTGGTCGTCCCGCTCCCCGTACGGACCTGGAACCACACAGACCTAGCTCAGGCCAAACAGAACCCAACAGTACTCAGCACAACCCTACAAAATCAAACAAAACCAGTTAGAACCAAACAGAACCCATCAGAACCCGCTGACCGATCTCGGTTCCGGCGCTGCAGCCTCCGTGTCCGTCCACATCGTCCAGACTCAGGATCTTGAAGGAGGTGAGCGGAGTGGACCCGGGCTGGGTCGAGATCATCCCTCGGAACCGGGTCACAGTCCAGGTCCGAACGTGGTTGTTGTCTGCACAGACTGGAAAACACAGGGGGGAACCGTCAGAACCTGGTGCCGGCACCTGGACCCTTCAGAACCGGGCTTGGTACCTGAGATAAGGTGTTTCTCAGAGAGCATAATCTTGGTGACGGGACTGCGGTGGACAGAGAAGGTCTGGAAGAGCTGCGGACCGGAACCGACCGTCTCCGGATGCTGGACGATGACCCGGACTGTACCAGAACTGGTTCCGTACGCGATCTCGATCCAGTTCCCGCTGTCACCTGAAAACACCACGGTTCTGATTCTACTGCAGATTCGTTACAAAATAGTGACAAGCGTTGAGTTGATGTGATGCTGATGTTGACCTGCAGGTGGCAGTTTCCTCCACCTGACCCGCTGCTGCCCCCCTGTGGCCACCAATGAAACTGAAGCCATTTCAAATCCTTAAAATTTTGTATCTAATTCGTCTGCTTCTTTAATTAAATTTTTGTTCTTTTGGATGAAATTTAATATTTAAAAAATATTATACAATTAATTACAAATATTTAAACATTTTTAATTAAACTTTCTCTCCTTTAATAAGTGATTCCAGTTTTTAAATCCGCTGTTGAATTCTGGCTTTTATCAGAGATAGATAAATAAATAGTCATTTTTTTCATTTTTTATAAGTTTATTTCAAAAACAATAATAATTTGATTCATATTAGAGTTTAACAAATAAATAAATTTATTTTCTTTAAATATTTTCAATTGATCCACTTAACCTTTTATAACAACTTTGTTTTATATTTCATTACCTTTTTCTTTACAACTTTTTATTTTGGTTATAATTCAATGATTTGATTTTATTTTATCAGTTTTAAATGTTTTCCTTTTTATTTAATTCATTAAATTATTATTCTTTAACATCACAAACCTTAAATTTTAGCGCAGGGAGAAACTTTGATCCATTCTAACTTTATATTTTTTATGTTATTTTTATAAGTTTATTATTTGATGTTTAACAGCTTAAAGGTTCACATATACAAACATTTCCTTTTTATTAGATTTTTTTTAATCCAAAGTCCTGATTTGATGCTTTTATTCTTTATTTAGCTGTGGATGTTGTAATGTTCCATTCGGTGGCTGTGTGTCCTGCCCAGTCCTCCCAGTATGAGTGGTTTGGTCCTTACTGGTTTTGGGGGTCAGGTAGACGCTGAGGGCGGTGATGGCGTCCTCGGTCGGGTCCCTGTAGAGCTCCGTCACCAATAGGTCGTTGTCCTTCATCCTCAGAGGGAACTTCTGGACGTCTGACGGAGACAAAAACATCAGCTACCTGTTGTCATGGTGATGGACTAGAACCACATTGCCATGGCGATGGACTTGGACCCGCCAGTCTTACCGATGTAGTAGATGGATCCGTTGTTGCAGCCCAGGATGAGGAAGGATCCGGCCGTGTCGTAGCTGCTAATGGGAACAACATCCTGGTTCTGCAGAGAGACGGGAGGGGGCGGGGCTTATCGCCTAGCAACCCACATCAGACCTGAAACTGTCCAGAACCTGACTCCACCCACCTGCCAGTGCTTGGTGACGGCGTTCCAGACCCCAACCTTCCCAGTGTGGCTGGTGGCGATCAGCTGGTTACCGACGAAGAAGAGCGCCTCGGCCGGAACGTTGAGGCTGAAGACGCCTGCAGGGGGCAGCACACGCATTTACAGGCCGGTTCTGAGGTTCTGCTCAGGCCTGATTATCATAAACAAGCCTGATCCCAGTTAGACAGCATGAAAGAAACCATTTCAATGATTCTCATCGTCCAATCAGAACAGACTTGCTCTCAGTTGAAAGTGAGGCAGGAAGAAGAAAAAACATGGCGTCTCTGAAACCAGGAAGAAACCTCAAAACTTCTCACATAAATGGAAACAAATCGGTAATAAAAACCACAAGAAGGCTTTTGTTTGTTTGATTCTGATCAAATTAGACTTTAGAGTCAATATTTTAAGAAATAATGTTGAGGCGATGTAAAAGTGCTGAAAAATTATTTCTAAAAATTCTCATTAAGAAGAGAAAATCATGCAATCTACAAAATAAAACCAAAGAATGAAAACTGAAAAAATATAAAAAGAAATTTAAATAATACTTCAAATAAAAAAATATATTTTATAAGGCAAATACACTGAAAACTAAAATAAATTTTAAAAAAGTTAAATAACAAAAGTAGAGCTGAAATACAAAGTAAAATTATTAAAAAGTAAAATAAAAATTGAAAAAATTTTCAAAGAAAAAATAAAACTGAAGAAACAAAAACAAAACAAATTTTTAAAATGCTATGAAAACAATACCTAAAATATAAAACATTTATAAAACACGTTAAGACATTATTTTTAATTCTAAGCTTTCATAGAAATGTAAACTGAAAACAAAAAATAAATATAAATGTTTTTTACTTCCAGCAGCTTCAAGCAGCAAATCTGAAAATTGACCATCGATCGTACCGATTTCGTTCCCGTTGCCGTCGGGACAGATGGACCAGAGGATGATCTCCGTCACCGAGGCGACGGCCACCATCTTGTCGTTGTCTCCCAGCGACCCGCCCATCACCTTGGCGTTGAGGGCGACTCTGTCGATCATGCAGTCGAGGCGCGGCGAGGTGAAGACCTGCTGCCAGCCGGTGGATTCCTTCATCCTGACGGCAGGAAGAACAACCTTCACTTCCTGGCTCCGCCCGCCAACTGGCCAATCAGGGCGCCGCAGGAGTCGCTTACCTGTAGCAGACGACAAACTGAGCGTACGCCACGGCGATCCAGTTGTGATGGCCGCAGATGATCCGGACCATGCCGGGATCCGACGATCCTCCTGCAGAACCGCAGAGTTAGCAACATCACTTCTTGTAGAGCCGTGGCGGCGGCCCGACCCGCTACCTGCAGACGTCCTGTCCTCTGCGCCGGTCCGGCCCAGAAGCCCGGCGTTCCCCAGGTTGGGCGGCATCGTGTTGCTGCGTCGGACCGGCGCCCGCTCCGCCGGCCCGACCCGGCCCGCCATGAACTGAGACCCGGCCACGCTGTGGCGGTTCCGACGCTTCGCTGGGTACACTGGGGAGACACGGACACGGATCAGAGCGGGTCTGGACCAGAACCGGCCTGCTGGTGGTCCAGCTGTACCTGCGGGAGGCAGGTATCCGTTGAACAGAACGTTTCCGCAGGAGGACCGGTCCAACTCGTCACACAGCTGCAGCTTTCGCACTGAAACGAATTAAAAAATGAGTTAAAGGTCATCCAGAGCAGCGCCTCCTGCTGGCAGCGGGTCGCTTTTTCCTCTGGTTCTGGAATCATCTGGAAGGATTTTTGCTGTTTTTTTAGCGGTGATGCATCACCATGGCAACCAGGTTTACAGCTGATTAGCAGCTCAAATATTGCCTGAACTTTGACCCCAGATCAGTTGGAAGGAGGCTTCCTGGATGCAGAGACAGAATTTCGATCTGTTTCTTCCATCATGACAGGCAAAACGGATGAACTTCAACCCGTTTCATATTCATCACGCCGTTCAGTGGAGCAGGATCTGATCCCCTACTCCAACATCTCTCTGCTCATCCTTCCAACCAGACAGATTTAAAGAGGAGCAGCAGAAGCAAAGGAGGCGGATTAGCAGCACTACCTAACAAGTGATGGTGCCATTTAACTTCCCTTTAGGACAAATGAAGTCAGTTTGGACTGAACTGAGCTGTTCTCTTGTTTCCAAGCAGAACAAGAACAGAAATCTAAAACATAAGATCTATGTTTAGCTGGAGAACCCTGTAAAGAACCAGCAGCCTCAGGACCAAACGTGACGCCCGAACGCAACGTTTCCTCATCCTGACCTGAGCACGGTGGAGGCAGCATCATGCGGTGGGGCTGTTTTTAGACATCAACCTGATCTGAGTGTGTGACGGTTCCTGTCAGCAGAACACTTGCTGCAGTGAAGGGAGTGAATACTTTCGCAAAATGTCGGAGCGGCTCTCACCCAACGGCGTGATCCCGTAGAACTCGGCCTCGTGCATGAGCATGTGCACGTTGATGGAGCGCGGGTACAGCTCTTTGCTGCGCAGGAAGTTAAGGATGGGAGCGAAAAGCGACGGGTCGCGGTCGATGAAGATCTGAGGACAGAAACGGCAGCGTGACGAAGAGGAAGACAACTCAACCAGAAAACGAGTCCAGGAACACTCACGGCTCCTTCGTCATCTTTCAGGGTGGAGATGCGGCCGCTCAGCAGGCTGAAGAACAGGAAGAGGAAGAAGAAGAGTTCAGGAAGCTGGCCTTAGGCTGAACGGAGATAAATAAAGTCAGGCTGACTCACCTGGAGAAGAAGGAGTCAGGAACCCAGGTGAGCGTCTGTCTGGAGGTACTGAACCTGTAAAATGTTACATCGCTTTATTCTTCACGGATTTAATTCATTTAGTTACATTTAAATCACCTGAAACATCAGGTCTGAGCACCGCCAGTTATGCTAACCCTAATCACTAAGCATCAAGAGTAGCTAAACTATTGCTAAAACACTACCTCAACTTAGCATAAGCAAGCGCTAAAGCGCTATTCCAGAATTTAGCATAAGCTAATTCTAAATTAAAATGGTACTGAGTGGACGTTGTGCTAAAACAATATTCCATGTGATATTTAAATGAAAGAATTAGCTCGTCTGTTAGCGCATTAGCGGAAGTTTTCCTACAAGAGGTTTAATTTTTAGCACTGAGTTGAACTAACCGCAATTCACTCTCTCTCCTTCTTTCCCTCCATACTCAGTAAGTTTCTACTACTCAAAGTAAGATCCATTTTTCACAAGGTTGACGTCAGCGAAACGTCATGCAGTCAACCAAACACTGCAATATTGACAAATCTTCATTTTCCCACCGACTTGGGAAGTTTTCATGCAGACAGGAAGAGGGAACTGCTTCATGTTGTCAAGATGTTTGTTGCCAACATAAACTAAACCTCCAGTTCCTCATGTCAACATCAGATCTGACAGGGAAAAGCTCAGCCCTGCAGCTGCTTTCTTAAAGTTCCATTATCGGACAAGGAGATATTTGTTTCATTTTAATCTCTGAAATTAATCTGTTAAATTCATACTATCAGAAATAAGACTCATTGTTGTGCAGATCTAAGGCATTTGTAGCTTTTAGCACAAAGTCACAGCTGAGCTTTATGTTCCACCTACATGCGTCCATTTTCGGACACGAAATAAAACCCAACCAATTTTGAATTATAAGTTCATTTGTTTTTATTCAACCTCCGAAGGGAAACTTGGGGTAATAACAAAGGTGTGAGTCAGACAGTTCTTTATATAAAACCCTGACTGTTTCCTTTTATGTTTTGTAAAACGTTCTATTTTGGATAAAGAGAGAATTAATCATGAAAGGATGTCAAGCTGTCCGACAACGGAACCCGCTACATTAGCATAGTCTCGTCTCTCCAGCTAACCGGGTTAGCCCAGAACTTCCGGTGCTCCTCACCTCTTCCCACCGACATTCAGGTGGATAATATCCCCACTCTTCACCGGGGAAGACATTCTCCAGAGACCCAGTGACTTGGATAAATCCAGAAAAATACGAATTTAATCCATTTTCTGAGCAGAAAGTAGCTCAACAAAGCACTTCCTGCTCCGCGCTGAACGTGGGAGCTAAAGCCGGAAATGAGCTGCGGATAAACGGACCGGGCTAAACTCCGGACCGGATTTTCCATGGTTCCGGACTCCAAACAAAGGACACTTAAAATATTTTTTTTTCTTTTATTACAACAAAAAACATGCCATCGTTCACTTGTTTTGGATCCATAGTGTCCAGAAACAAGTTTTAACCAAACAGGAAACAAGTCCAGCTAACTCCTTTGGGTTGATGACGTTTTATGATGAATAAGGAAAAAAGTAATTGTCTGAGTCTCTGTAATGAATAAATCAGTGAAAGTTACAGCCATATGTTGCATGTGAGCAGGTGTCGGTTTCAGATCTCGTGTTGTTTCAGCAGAGATGAGTGGAGATGCTCCACTTCCTTCTGGCGTGTCGGACATCTTCCTCCTCCCTGCTGGGTTCCTCTTCCTCCCATTATCCGGCTGCAGTGTCCACAAACACCCAGCCTGGAAAACACCTTCAGGTTAAACATAGAACAAAACCATTGGAAAAATACATCACTATCAGAATTACCTTTCTTTACCCAATCAATACAAAATGAATTTCTTTCAAACACCCACAATAAAATCTACCCTGACAGCCTAAAACATCATTAAATCCTTGCAAACACATTCCAATCTGGCACAGATTAAATAAACCGAACTGGAAATCATCATGGGTTGAAAAATAAATCACTCAAATCCAACATATATTTCACAATAATCAGTTTATATCTTTTGGTGATTTGGTCCAGAGGCCTGGAGTTTGGAAGGACAGTTTCTCCTCTACCAATGACTTAAACACATCATTAAATTCAAAACATCCTTAGTCAACAATAAATTGTTGACTAAGGATGATGCGAGATGTAAACTTCTATCCAGATTGTATAAATGAATTTCCTTGACAGACATAACAGCAGCAATCCCAGAACACAAATGGGAACTGATCCGACGTCCTCTGCAGACTCTGACATGTTCTCCGCTGGTCCAGCATGAAACAGTTCACAGGTCCCACATCACTCAGAGAACTATGTTTCAAATGGGTTTTACCAAGTCCAGTTATGCAAAGAGACGATCTCACTGTATTCATCACTATCTGGAACTCATTTTTGTAATTCCACCACACACTCCAAAAAA
>VMRN01000293.1:105803-119360 GCA_010277015.1 Poeciliopsis turrubarensis
TCCGCTCGTTTCGCTGCTGCAGCTCCGCTCGTTTCGCTGCTGCAGCTTCGCTGCTGCAGCTCCGCTGCTGCAGCAGGATGAACCTTGTTGCTTCTTCCTGCTATAAACAGGTTTTCTCTGGAAAACAGTTGACCAGGAAAACTGAGTTTTTTGTTTTGCAAATGAGCAGCAGTGCAGACAGGTTTCGTTTTTCTCTTCCTCTTCCCTCAGCAGCAGCAGCAGCGCAGCAGCAGCAGCAGCAGCAGCAGCAGCGCAGAGGGAGGAAGTCACAGCAGTGATCTGCAGGTTCAGGCTGGCAGACGCACACAGGTGAGTCCAGCAGGTAAATCTGATCATTTCCAGCTTTGACCCTGTGGAGGGTCAGAGGTCAGCAGGCGATTCGCTTCAGATCCATCATGTTGCCAGAGAAAACTTATCCAAACGTTTCGCGCTGGAAAAGCTGCAGCGGTTTCGCGCCTGGCAGCTTCGGGTCGGATTTTCTCTCTCATGCGGTTCCGCGGTTTCTGCAACAGCAAAAGTGCAGATTGTCTGTAAATCAGCAGCTTGGAGTTTGTCTGACCTGCAGGTGAAGAACCTCAGCGGTTCTGCCCGCAGGGACAAACATCCGGCAGAGGACAGAGTATTGGAGGTTTGGGATTTTCCGGATCGATACTTTGATGCTTCGACCTTCAAAGCGGTTGATAGAGAAGTGAGAGCTGCTTTCTGACTGGATCACGAGGCTCGGTTCTGCTTTCTGGACTCGTTTTTTCCATTTATCTGCTCGTTTTAAAGCTGATCTGTGTTTTGGGTTTAATTCCGCCACACATTCACAGAACCGAACCTGATTCAACCCGTCCTGTTTGGGTTCGTTTGGGTCACAGTTATTTCAGGATTTAAATCTTTCTGTTAAAAAATGTTGAATCAAATTCTCTGACATAAAAACATCATTTTCTGCCATAATTTAATCATTTATGGCAGAAATAATTTGATGCTTTAAACGTGAAGCAGAAAAACTTCAGTCTGATGAAATAAACATCTTAAACATCTGCAGAATAAATCAGATAAATAATCATTAAAGTTTGATGTTTACAGGTTAGAGATGCTTCAGTTCATCAGGTCTGCAAAGCTTTAAACATTAAACATGATCAATTCAGCTCAAATATTCCTGATTTCTGCTGAAGCTGATTTAAATCTGTTGATCCAAACATTCAGATACTGAACCAATAAAACCAACCAGATCCTCCTAAATGCCCACAAAACCAGAAATCCTCCCAGATTTCACACCATGATGAGCAAACATTTTCAGGGATTTTATTTGTGCAGCAAAGTTTTTTATAAAACCTGTTTCAGCAACAAAGTTTAAAAATAAACCAAAACCAGCAGAAAAAACATGACAGGAAAAGAAACGAAACGTTTGAACCCAAACCCAAAACAGCGTTTTGCCGAGTCAGCAGCCTGACACCATTTAGTTAGTTAGTTAGTTAGTTAGTTAGTTAGTTAGTTAGTTAGTTAGTTTTTTACAGTGTATTTTTTCCTCCTCTGGGACATAAAAATGACTCAATTTGACTAATAAAATCCTGCGGTCAACAGCATCAAAGACTTTTTTCATGTCAGCAAATGAGCTGCTCATTTCTCAGAAGTTTGTTTTGTTTTGTTGCTGTGATCATTAACTGATCGGATCATTAACTGATCGGATGATCCGATCAGTTAATGATCAGTTTGTTTCTCCGCTGTTTTAGAGACGACCAGCAGCAGTTAGCATGCTGTTAGCGCACTTTAGTATCATGAGTGTTCACACGTTCATCAGTTGCCAGCTTCTCATTGGCTGAACGTCCAAAACGTGAGAAAAAAACAAATGTTTTTGTGTGAGAACAGAAGCCGCCCCTCGACGGAATGACGCCCTGGGCTGTGAGTCGATCCGCCACGGTAAAAAACTGTCTAATGGGAAGGAAGGCCATTTGTGAAGGGATTAGTTTATCACGCTAACGTTGCTGTCTACTTCTTGATATCATGTGAAAACAGGAAGCAGCATTAATCTGAAAATCCACCAAATGAAAAACCAACGATGAACATTGAGAGTCTTAGTTTCTGCTGCTGCACAGATTTAATCTGCTGCAGTCATTAACTGATCACATCTAATCCAATAATCCCTAAAAACTAGATAATATATCAGAACAGGGAGCAATTTGTGATGTTACAAAGATTAGCAGCAATAATCTGGATTATTTCAGTTTCAAACTAAATATTTGGTTAGCTAGTTACATATTTAGCTCAAAGCTAAACACTTTTTACCAAATATCTTGTTTCACAGCAGCTTTGGGCCAACATGAACACACCGAGGAAAGCAGAAGATGATCCGTAAGAGGAAGTACATTTCTTCAGTTTACCTGAGCCAGTGTGGCCTAATCTGGATTATTCCTCAGACGTTTAAGTAACATTTCACAGCTTCAGTTTCTCTTTTCGTTTGACTAAATGAATATGAAGGGTTTTTTCTGCATAAGCCAAGAGCACACATTTTCATGTTGAAAGCAGGATTTAATGTCTTTCCTATTAAAGCTGCAGGGCCGGTCCAAGGCTGCATGAGGCCCGGGGCAGAACCTGACTACGGGGCCCCTCTTGCTTCTAAAACATCAGAACCTCTAACAGCTTCTGTTGGATTTAATCTGGGAGATTAAAGTAGATTAACTGGCCAATCTAAAAACAATCAGTTATAATTACAGATTATTCATTTGTATTTGTGAACAAACAGCTTGTTGCTCCCAGTTGGGTTTTTTCATGCATTTCTGACACATAAGCAGAAATTTCCTTCAACATTTTAATAAAGTGAGCAGAAATCTGCCTCAGCATGCGAGCAGCGTTTTCTCGTCACTGTTGTTATCGTTGCTTTTCTTTGTGGCTTTCTGCAGATGGTTGATGTTTCGATAAGCTGCTTCTCAGAGATGATGGTTCTGAACCCAGAACGTTTCAGATCATGTATTTCAGACATGAACCGTCTGATGCAAAGATAAAACCTCTGATGAGACGGGTTACCGTAAATACTGGAATAGATTCCTTACATATTTGATTAGACATGATGTTCATCTATACAGTAAAACTGGTTAACTTAACAGATTATTTCAGACATTCAACCAATAATAAAGAAAATCTGACATGAAATATTGAACTTTATTATGCTAAATTATGAACAAAGTTGACCTAAATTAACAAATGTAATCTGAGTTCAGTTAAACTAAGCTAAGGGAGGCTAATAGTCATTAATTTAAGTCAATTTAACTTAGACATGTTAACCTAAGTCGTAATACACCAAGCTAAGCTTTAAAAAGCTAAAAACAATGAAACTAACTAAACTAAAATATCTGAAGTCTTAGAAAATGAGACTTTTATTGAACTGTTTAATAACAGGCTAAACATCATGAATTAAGTCATGGTAAATATGCTAAGCTAAGTGACGGTAACAGCAGGCTATGAGCGGAAGTTGGCTAAACTAAACCATCCTGTGTTACAGTAAACTGAGATAAAACATGAGCTAAAGCTTTTATCAAGTAAAGCTCAGTGAGAGACGAGGTTTAATTCTGCAGAGCGAAAAATTAAATTCATTTTAATTTACTTTTTTTTTATTATTATTATTAAAGTTTTTATTATTTTCAGAACACATGTAAGCAACCCTTCCCAATCCTCCCCATATCCCCATACAAAAATAAAATAATAAAAAAAAAAAAAGCAACCAGGTCCGCACATATCAAATCAAGAAAATTTTCACAAAAAATTGGCATATACAAACATCCTCGATGTTAACATAATCAACCACATTAAACAGAAGTTTATAGTAAGCAGAGTTTTCAAAACAGCAGTTCCTCAAACGGGTTTACTTGTCCCATATTGCAGGAAGGAAAATTGTTCCAGGATTTCTTGAAGTTTTCCAAGTCATCATTTAGCTTAGCCAGCATTTGTTCATGTGACACTATTTCCAACATCAATCCCAACCAACTTTTGATATTCGGGGCAGTTAATGATTTCCATAGTCTGAGGATTATTCTGGCAGCCGTAACCGTCCCGGCCTGCACCACGGTGTTTTGGTGTTTTTGTGTTTTTGTGTTTTGATGTTTTGGTGTTTTGGTGTTTTGATGTTTTGGTGTTTTTGTGTTTTTGTGTTTTTGTGTTTTGATGTTTTGGTGTTTTGGTGTTTTGGTGTTTTGGTGTTTTTGTGTTTTGGTGTTTTGGTGTTTTTGTGTTTTGATGTTTTGATGTTTTGGTGTTTTGGTGTTTTGGTGTTTTTGTGTTTTGATGTTTTGGTGTTTTTGTGTTTTGATGTTTTGGTGTTTTGGTATTTTGGTATTTTGGTGTTTTGATGTTTTGATATGCTAGGTGTCGCTGTTTGATCCCCAGTAAGCAGAGTCTTGGTGACATGGGTATCTCCACACCTATCCACTTTCCAATGTGTTGTAATGCTGCTTGCCAGAATGGAGAAATACATTTACATTCCCATATCGCGTGTATGAAAGTTCCTGCTTCCGTCTTGCATTTCCAGCACAAATTATTGGTGAGCAGGCCCGTTCTACAAATAAAATCTATGTACCATCTTATAGTGTGTAAATTTCCCTCTCGATTTTTTAATATATTTTCCATTATTTGAAAGTATTTTCAACCATTCTTCACCACTAAAAATACAGCCAAGGTCCCTCTGCCAGACAATCCCCAGACTTTTACATATATCCTTTTGCATGGCATTAAATAATTAGTAAAATGTAGACGCTTTATATTTGATTTTACTTGAGCCCATAAATTCTTGTATTGGATTATCATTATGTATGAAATTGTCTTTCATAATACAGTCTCTAATTTGAAAATATTTCCAAAAACTATCTTTTTTTATATTATATTTCAGCATGATGTCTGAAAAACAAAACAACCCATCTTTATATAAATCATCCACAATATGTATTCCTTTTCATCAGCCTTTGTTCCCAGTAAACAGTTTTTCTTCCAATACAGATCGATGGAATAAATCACAATGAAGAGTACGACTGTTTTAAATGTGACAACTTACATATTTTATGCATCTCCTTCCGTACTAGTTTAGAATGTGCTAATACTGGATTCGTAGGGCGAGGTTGTCTATTATCTGTTTTACCATGGGAAAGGATATCTATTGGTCTGAAAGGGTTCGCTAATTCTTCTTCAATATTCATCCAACTCAGTTTTGTTTCTCCCTTTTCAAAATGTTTAGACAACCTCGACATCTCGAATGCGAGATTATACAACTGTACGTTAGGCAGGGCCATGGCTGCTGCTGCTGAGCCTGGGTTTCACTTTAATTTACTTTAACCAAAGCAAAGGCAATCTAAGATAAATCAGGGTAAACTGAGGAAAAGCTAAGATGAAATAAGATCAACATAAAATAGCCAACTGAAGCCAAACATAGCAAAGACAAGCTAACGTTAGCTAACAATGAGTGGAGGTTAGCTAGTACGTGGACATTTAAGCTGAAATAAATTAGCACACGCCAACATCAACATGGGCTTCATTTAACTAAACCAACGATAAATCTGAACTAAACCAAGCAAAACCGATAACTAAATGTAACCCGCAATTAGTCAAAGACTTTTATTTTTGCGGGCCCACTTCCTGTGTTGTCCCAACACAGGAAGTGGCTTCTTTATGGCAGTTGAAACATTCTCAGCTGTGCCACTGTGATTGTGGGTCTTCTGCACAAACACCCAAATCTCTGAATTCATTGATCTGATTGGCTGGTGAGTTTATTTGATGGCCTTTTGCTTTTATATGTGAAACTTTTGCTGACCTGCTCATTGGAGCCTGGTTTCACCTGGACCTCACCTGGATTCTGTCCCAGCTGACTGGCTCAGTAGCTCCACTCTCTGAAGGAAACTCGTTGCTGAGTTTTGTGCGTGTTTTGACACGTTTGCATGGATTTTGAGGCAGAGAAGTTAAAATGAAATTGATCGCAATGTAGCTACACTTAAGTTTGATATTGCGCAATATATTTAATTATTTTTTTCTTTCTCTCACTCTGCTTGAGTATTTGATTAATTAATTTTAATTTTCTTGATATTTTCTGTTTTACTTATTTGATTTATGGTTAAGTTAACCTGATTATTGAAATGTTTATGTATAATTATTAGAAATCTAGTTATGCATTTTCATTCAACCTGCATAGACTAAATGCTTAAATTTAATTATTTCTTTCGTACCATGTTTGTACATAATTGTGTTGATAAAAACATGTAATGGGTTTTCTGACCTTTTGGGTCGGGTTTTTTCTCTGGTGGATCAGATCCTGATCTGGATCTGAAGATGTCGAGCTACAAACAAAAATGACTTTATGATTTTGGATATTAATTTATTCTGAGTCAATTATCTTGTCTCACTGTACTGTTGTAATTCTCTGTTTTATACACTTAATATATATGCTCCAAAACTAAAAGCACCGTTTCCTGTTTATTCATTCTGTAGCCGCAGTTAGCTGCTTATCCCATAACTGTTACATAAACCACAGCGAAAAGCGAAGGATGAAACGGTTTAGCTAAATCAGTGACATGAAACAAAGGAAGCCAGAATAATGTGAGCTAAAAGCATCTGTTCGACCTCCACTGCAGTTCATTTAACAACTAAAACTGAAAACGCTTAGAAAGCAGGAAGATGCAGTTTGTGTCCAGCGATGAGTCGTTCTTTCAGTTTACTGAGATAACTGCTGACCGTTTGCACCAGTCCCTCATCCTGCTCTGTCCTCTGGTTCTGATAAATCCAGATCAGGCTTCGTTTGGTGAGTCACTGTGAAGGAATCGGTCCAGACTCGCCGTCCCCAACCCCAACCCCAACCCTACCCAGAGACGATGAACAGCAGTAACTCCACCGAATGTGAACCAGTTCACAAATCGGCCAACACCTTCTTCATGGTGATCTACAGTCTGATTTTTCTGGTGAGTGTTTGTTTGGAGCTTCACGGTTCGTCGTTGTCGCTGCAGTGTGACCCGGTTCCTGTCGTCCTCAGGTGGGTTTGGTCCTGAACGGATTCACGCTGCGGGTTTATTTCTGCGTGTCGCAGTGCCAGTCCAGCAGCGTCACCGTCTTCCTGAAGAACCTGGCGGCCTCCGACTTCCTCATCAGCCTCTGCCTCCCGCTGCGCATCATCAACTTCTCCACCAACTCCACCCTCATCCGACAGGTCTACTGCAACTTCGGCGCCTCCGCCTTTTACCTCAACATGTACGCCAGCATCCTGTTCATGGGCTACATCGCTGCCAACAGGTAGGCCTGAGCTATCAGCGGTTCACACAGCATCCATATGGTTTCAGGTCATTGCAACACAAACGTTTATCAATCTGCATTTTATCTGCCAAAGTTACACAGAAACAGAATGAAACACTATAGATGTCTTGGATCCTCTGCATAGACATTATGTTCTGTAAAGAGATAAAAACTGACGGCTGACAAGTTATGCATTCTAGAAATGCAGAAATGGATTTAAAATCAGATCCGTCTGAACGGCTGATAACCTGAAGTTCCTCGGGGTTTTCCGCTGAAACACCTTTATTCTCAGTTTTTATCATTTTCTTCTGCTTTTACTTTCAGCAAGATGGAAACTTTGCTAGTTTCCATCTTGCTGCAGAATCTGGGACTTTTACTCAGCAGTTTGAAGCCCATCATGATGCAACATGTTTTACAAGAAATCTGATTTATTTTTTATTTTAAGTGGAAGAAAATCTCCAAGGAAAAGCAGCAGGAAGCTGGAATCCCTGCAGAGTCTTGGCTTAAATTGGCTGCATGAATAAATGCTTCGGTGAAGCTGCAGTGTTATGCATATAGTATCATTTTGTAGCACAAACATCTCTGTTACCTGCTGCTGTAATGAAAATGTTGCATATATCAGCTCAGAGGAGGAGCTGTGGCTGGAAGGCGGGGCTAAGTCCTGCCAGGCGTTTTGCAGCTGAATGGTTGCCATGGAGATTAAAGGATTTCTCAAACATGCAATAATCAAAGCAACAGGTTTGATTTAGTTGAGGGAATATCATCATAACATGATGTGAAGATAAAGATTAGAAAGAAACGCTGGATAAATGAATCAGTAGAAACTAAAATGAGTTGATAAAATCCAGAAAGGTTAAAATTATGCATAATAAACAAAAACAATAATAAAATCTAGAATGATAAGGAACAATATTCTTATTATTAACAACCAAAACAAAAATTAAATTCTACACAATGAGATATAAACCAGTCAGAGTGAATTTTGATTCCAGACCATCTGACCTCTGACCTCTGGCCTTTCATCTGGTGTAGTTGCCATCGGCGACACGAACCAGCTGTGTTGGTGGGAAAGTTTCTGTGTGAACATGAATTAGAGCAGGGAGCCTGAATTCATCCAGTCTCTGGTCCGATGAGCAAAGATCAGCAACCAGAACCAGAACCGGAACCAGAACCGGAACCAGAACCGGAACCGGAACCCGGGCTGTGGCCCCCTGACCCCTCACTGCCGGTTTTACTTGCGGAACCGGAAACGTCTCAGCGGTGGCGAACCACTTCCTGTCTTTTATGGACGCGTTTCGCAGATGCATCTAAATAAGTTCATGCATCAAAGTTCTCATGTTTCACTTTGACTGAACACTGAACTGCAAATGAAAGAGTCATTTATTCTCAAAATAAAGAGAATAAAGAATAAAAGCATGAAGTCCTCCACCAACCCAAAGCAAACTTTGAGACTATGAACAGATTCACAGCCGTTCAGCAGCCGGTCGCCGTCCTCATGTTGCTGCCTCTGCATCATCTTTGGCTGACGCGGTGCTTTGAGGTTCTGCCTCTTCATTCGTGGACCGAAGGAAATGATGAAGTTGGAATTTGCATCTTAGCAGATTTAGCTTCTCTAATTCCATCTGTCCCTTTAAGGCCAGCGGTTTGGGACAAAAAGCAGCTGTGGAAGCTCACAGTTGGTTGAGTTCACGCCAGAAACGCACGTCTGCTGTCGGCGCAGCGGCAAGGAGCCGGTTTACAGAAAGGAAAAGCATCAGTGGAGGATGCTGCCAAACCTGAAAAGCTCCCTGCCTCTTCTGCCCGACAGATAGAGGATATAACTGATAATGGATGATATGACATTTGATCTAATTGATAACTTAGCAATAAATTAACTCTATTAATCTGGAACAAGCATCCAGAAAACTGCAAAACTGTTGAAACACAGATCCTTTAAACCAAGTTACATTAGAGCTACTGTAGGTGATCAATAACTGCAGTATTGATCACTATGGTCTGGATTATAACTTTTCATGATCTCAATGTTTCGGCCTGTTGGATCAACGTCAGGCAGAAAATGTTGTTTAGTATCTTTTAATGTTAAGATGTTAAGTTAAATTGTTGCTTACATAATCATACAGTTAAAAGTTTTGGTTTTACTCCAGAGAGTCTTTTAAACATTATTATGTTATATTTTTTATGAAGCTTCAGATGGAAAAAGGGGCGGGGCTTGGTCTTTAAACTCCCTGCACTTCCTGAAGTGATGCAGAGGGATCCGGTCCCGTTGACGCTCCACTGAGCCGCTGGTGTTTGATGAAGACTGTCTGCAGCCAGAACCTGTAACGGTTCTGTGACTCAAACATCAAAATGTGGGCAGGTTGTTCCTCATCCCTCTGGCTGCGGGTGGGTGAGAGATGAGGCATCATCATCTCACAAAAATAAGAAATAAGATCCGGTTGGTTGGAATCGACCCGGTTGGTTGGAATCGACCCGGTTGGTTGGAATCGACCCGGTTGGTTGGAATCGACCCGGTTGGTTCAAATCGACCCGGTTGGTTCAAATCGACCCGGTTGGTTGGAATCGACCCGGTTGGTTCAAATCGACCCGGTTGGTTCAAATCGACCCGGTTGGTTCAAATCGACCCGGTTGGTTCAAATCGACCCGGCCATGGTCTGTATTTTTTCTGGGTTTACTGGAGCTGACAGACTGAATCAGCAAAGCAAACAGACTCACAGCTCCAGCTGGGCCTGTTCCTTGTTTTCGTTCCATATCTGATTGTTGCCAGGGCAACAAGATCACTGCTATGTAAATAACAACAAGAAAATATTAAAATAGAGCCGCTGACAGCCGGTTTGACCCGTTTACTTCCTGGTTCTGGTGCTAATCAGAGCATCTTGTGCTAAATTTGCACATCTTTGCAAGAACCTTTGTGGTCAGAGTCTCAATTGTCTGCAGATCAGATGAATGAAAACATGAGATTCACACACTGACAGCTGACAAGGTTTCAGGATGTGGTTGAGCGAACGCAGACAAAGCTTCATGCTACTGAGGCCGGTTCTGGTTCTGCTGGAGCAGATCCCAGCAGAACCATAAGCATGAGAGGATGCGCGGCTCGGTGGGTCGGCGGGTCGGCGGCTCGGTGGGTCGGCGGGTCCAGGAGGCCTGAGCACTGCAGCCCAGCTGCTCTGCTGGGTTTCCCATAGAAAACTATTAAACTAAAGTGATGGTTGGTGGTCTCGTCTGACAGGCTGGACGTGGACATTTGGGTAAATGAGGTTTCGGTTTTGGACATTCGGTGATGTTGTGGTTAAACGTTGATGCTTTAGATTTGTCTTCTGCGACTCTCAGCTGAAGCAGGTTGTGGCGTCTGATCCTCCTCCAGCTGCTGTGAAGGTTTCCAAACGTGAGCGATTAAAACGGTTCTGCCTGGAGCGTCTTATCGGTACCGCAGGTCCACATGAGTCCAGACAGCATCTACTCTGCTGCCCCCTAGTGGAATTACAACACAAGTGTAATTCATTTGCTCCACACTTAAGAACCTTAAAAATGGGTTTTAATATAAATTACTGTTAGTTTATTTCTTTTGTCATTGATTTAATTCTTACCTCTTATCTTTTCTTTGTCTCATTTTAATGTTTCTGTAGATAAAATGTAGTTTAAATCAGATTTTTAAGGATAATGAACTCAAATCAAACCTTTGACACATGAAGGCGAGTCGGTCTCCAGACTTTCTGTTTTGATGAAACTATCAGCTGGTTTTTCTCTGTAACAGGAAGTTCACAACCACAAAACCACCTTTAAACGGCGACAATGATGTAACTGTAACCAGTCGAATCGCCTGCTGAGGGAAACGTCACGTCCTGAATGTCGGCCTGGTTTTCACCCAAACTGCAGCTGGAGTCAGTTTTCCTTTGTGACGGCTCTTTTTCCTGCAGGTACATGAAGATCGTCCATCCTTTGGGAAACCACTTCATCCAAAAGCCCCGAGACGCTTACATCATCTCCATGGTGACGTGGGGTTTCCTCCTGACCATGACCAGCACCTACGTGATCCTGTCGCTCCTCACCCAGCAGCATCGGGAGAATCTGCCCGGTCTGGTCAGCTGTGACGTCCTGCACAGCCAGCAGCTCAACCTGCTCTACAAGGTCATCCACGCCTGCTCCGCCGCCATCTTCATGGCCGTCCTCATCAGCCTCATCTGGTTCTACTACAGCACGTCCCGCAGGCTGGCGCAGGCGCAGAAGCATCAATCCATTTCTAACAATTCCAAGAAGCTCGCCAAGTCCCAGCGGAACATGCTGGTTCTGGTCACGGTCTTCTGCATCTGCTTTGTCCCGTACCACCTGATCCGCCTTCCCTACGCCTTCATGAAGACGCTGGTCTGCTCCTGGAGCGGCTGGTTCTTCTACCTGAAGGAGCTGACCGTCCTGGTGTCGGTCCTCAACGTCTGCTTGGACCCTCTCATCTACTTCATCTTCTGCAAGGCGTTCCGGGCCCAGATGAGCATGAGGCGGGTCTTCAACGACACGGACGGTCCGACGCAGGCGGACACCACCGACAGGCGGAGCAGCGACGGATGGATGAGCTCCTTCAGGAACCTCAGGAAGTTGTCAGTCGTCTCGCTCACCAAGCAAACCAGCGTCTTGTAGACTTCACACCATCCTGGACTTTTACCTGTCAGAAAATCCAGACTGGAAGTTCAAGAAAACCCTGTGAATCCGTCTCAGAGGAGTCAATCAAGGTCAACACATTCTGGGACTTTATTCAGTTTTTGACTGAAATTGACAGTCAAGTCAACCTGACTGTTTGGTTCATCTTCCTTAGAGTTGACCAATGATTTTCGTCTCCTAGAATCTTTCTAAAGCTTTTTCACTCGTGCTTCAGGTGGTTCAGAGTCAAAGGAAGCGAGTTTGAAAGTCGCTCCATGTTTCCATCGTTTCATTCCTGCACATTTTTAAGCATCACAGCAGAAAACGTGGCTGAATCAGCAAAATCCCAAATCCTCAATTTCCCAACATAATTGTTGTGCTTCCCTGATGTGGTTTTGAGTTCATGTGCGAGAGGGCAGATGGAAACACGTTGGCAGAATTAGGTGTAATTTTCCCATCCACTGGTCTGGTGTGCAAACACAAACACAAAACTCAGGAATATTTCAGCGTCAAAGCCTCCAGCTTGGAGGGAAGAGTCTTCATTTATCTGAGATGTGTGGTCCATGTTGCCTAGCAACCGCTACTTCCTGTTTATTATGGCCATACGTAGCATCTGACGAAATCTCACTCTGATTGAGTCACTGCGAACCAGACGATATTTCACATTTATCTTTTCTTTATTGCAACATTTTAAAAGTTTGCTTAAAATTTTCATCACAACTGTAAGAGCCAAAAACGTCAGTTTGTGACATTGTTTGTTATTGTGAATGCCTTTTGCATAGTTAGATATTTTCTTAATATTAAGTTTCCATTTTGTTATATTGTTATAGAAAAGCGCCACCTAATGGACGTAATTAAAAATATGTAAAAAAAAGTGCTTTGTTATGTTGGAGCAGAAAGAAACTGGAATATGTTGTTTCACCGTTACATGTGGAATCCTGTGCAAGGTTAAGGAATACTTTGTATTAAAGTTCGTTGTTCGTCAGACTTTGTGAGGATTTTTGAAAGTAATTCTTTAATTCACAAAGAGATGCACAACAGCACACAGTGGAACAGAAATGTGTCAAGCTAAGAGCTAATGTAACTGGGACTATTTTAATAGTTGTATATTTACACAAAATGTTTTCTTTAATGTATTTGTCCATTTGCTTCTGACTGTTCTTGTGTTCTTCTGTGTCTGCTATGGGGGGTTTGGTCCTCCAGCTCCACCTTACTTTCTTCTTCTCTTGTTCAGGGTCCTCCAGGACTGTTATAAATGTTGAGTTATTCATTTCCTCTTCCCATTTTGTCATTTGTTCCACTGGGGAGAGGCAAGTTTTGTGGTCCATTGGAACCCTTTCAATTATATTCTTCAAATGTTTATTTTTCCATCTGTGTTGATTATATGTGTTTGGATGTTTTCATTTGCGTTATTACGCCTTTATAACATTATTTTGTATAGATCGGGCTGGAGAACTGGAGCACATGCTATGTGCTAATGCTAATATCTCCCGATTGACAGATCAATAAACGGAGACCGCCTCCAAACCCAGACTTGGTGCTTTGTGATTTGTCCGATCACCGCACACACACAACGCAGAAGTCCACCGGTCACACTAACAGCTAATGAACGTCAACAAAGGAAAGAAAACTGCAGCTTGTTGAACAATAATTGTAAAGCCACAATATTGTGGCTTTACAATA
>VMRN01000294.1:765-44547 GCA_010277015.1 Poeciliopsis turrubarensis
ATCTATCTATCTATCTATCTATCTATCTATCTATCTATCTATCTATCCTCTTGTGATGTCATCCTGTGATGATGTCCTCTTGTGATGATGTCATCCTGTGATGATGTCATCTTGTGATTATGTCTTGTGAGGGTTCACTTCCTGTTTGTGACCACTTCCTGTTTCAGTTGCCACTTCCTGTTTGGTCTGGACCCTAGTACTCTCTCTGAGTTGCGGATCAGGCCCAACCGGATCAGAACCAACAGAGGAACACATCTGAACAGTCCTCAAATCACAGCTGACCACCTCAGGAAGTGATGTCACAGCTGTTCTGACTTCTGATTGGCTAACCTGACACATACCTGGCTAACCCTAACCTAACCCTGTCCTAGCTCTACCTGACCCTATCTCCAGCCACACCTGGGCTCTGAGGGGGCGGGGCCACAGCAGGTAGCTGCAGCAGCATCTGAGCTGAGAGGAACTTTGTCGTCGTTGTTCTGGTCAGACTGGAACGGCCTGGTGAGGGGGCGGGGCCTTCTGCTCGGGTGAGCTGGTGTTCAGGGGGAGGAGCTTCACGAAGCCCTCGGACCTGTAGGTCTTCCAGGTGAAGACCAGAACCAGGAGGAGAACGACCACAAGCAACGATGAAGACCTGCAGCCAGAGGAGCCGTTAGCAACATGGCAACCCACAACATGGCAACCCCCACCGACCCGGCCAATCAGAAACCAGACCGATGCAGCAGTCAGCCAATCAGAGACCAGGAGTGAACCACCAAACACCTGATTGGTGGAAACCATCCTGATCCACAGCTGGACCAGAACCAGAACCAGAGTCAGGACCAGAACCAGGAACACGACCAGAATCAGGACCAGAACCTGCACCAGAACCAGGGTCAGTGTCAATGCCAAGTTCTTCTCTAAAGTTCTGGTTCTGGTTCTGATCCACTAATCCAGGTTGTGAGACTGAAGTTTGATAATCAGCTGCTGGGTCTGAGCTGCTAATGGATCAGAACCGGTCGGTTTCAGAACCGCTAACATGAATGATACTTACGCAGCACCGAGTCCGATCCAGAGGGAGGCAGAAGAACCTGAGGACATGAGAAGCAGGAGGTCAGAGGTCACAGGAGGTGAGAGGTGATGAGCCCGTTCCTGACGGTGCTGACCTTACCTGCCATCTGGGCCGGTGCTGGTACCGGTGTGGTTCTGTTCATGCAGACAGAGTCGGTGTAGGCAGAACATGGAACCACAGTCTGCTGGAGAGACTCTGGAGAACACAAGGAGACAGAACCGGGTCAGTACCAGAACCAGCACCATAAACACAACTGGAAGCAGGACCAGGACCAGAACCTCGACCAATGGGTCAGAATTGGTCCTGGACGTCTCACCTGAACAGTCGGTGCAGGGAGAACATTTGGTTCCGTATCCGACTCCGTCCTGGACCGAGCAGTTCCTGGTCACATAGTACCCTATTGGTCAGAACCAGAACCAGAACCTGCATCATCATCATCATCATCATCATCATCATCATCATCATCATCATCATCATCATCCATCATCATCATCATCATCATCATCATCATCATCGTCATCATCATCAGCTTTACCTTCTGGACATGTCTGACAGGTCAGTCTCAGTGACTGAGCAGAACTCAAGTCCAACATCATCAGCAGAACCACACCAACCTGGAAACAGAAACAGAACCGGTCAGAACCGATCAGAACCAGAACGAATGAGAACCAGCCAGTCAGAACCGGACCCAGCCTGTAAGTCGGACTCTCTCTGTGTTGTTATCTGTAACCTTTAGAGCCTCTGCAGGTTTTTTTCCGTTGCCGAGCAACCAGAGGCAGTTACCTGCATACCTCAGGAAGCCCCGCCCCTCTAACTCCGTATGAACCCATAAACAGCAGACAAGATGAGGAGAACTGAACCAGAGTCAGAACCAACCAAAGGGCCAGACCTGCACCTGTCCACCTGTCCACCTGTCCACCTGTCCACCTGTCCACCTGTCCACCTGTCCTGGACTAGAATCTGGACCTCACAGGCAGATGAAGGCAGCAGACTTGCAGCTCTTTACACTGAGCCTGATCACTGAGCGGTTCTGGTTCCGGACCGGTTCTGAGCTGCTGATACTGCTCTGTGTCTCACCTGCAGTTTGTCCATCATGTTGGTCTAGAATCAGAACCAAAGCTTAGAGACCCGAGAGACGGAGGATCAGAGAGACTCCAGGACACAGCAGTGAAGGCGGCAGCCTCCAGGCTCCATAGATAAACATGACCATGTGACCACGCCCCCTGTTGGTGTGACCACGCCCCACGTGTGGTCACGCCCCCTACAGGAGCCGCCCTGTTCTCTCCCAGGAAGAGCCATATCGGGGCAGTCAGGTGTGTTGTGTCCTGTATCGGTTCTTTCTGCTGAAACTCTCTGTCCAGATCGTGTTTGTCCTCTGGACATGTCCTCTCTGTCCTCTGACTCACCTGTATGCAGAGGGGAGAATCAGCTTCAGGAGCCATGCAGGTGAACCTGGAAGACACTGTTGCCATGGTAACATCACTACAAGAAACCACAGAGTCGTTCTATCTACAAGTCCAGTCCGGCACACCTGTGAGTCCACCGTCAGTCCACATGTGACGGTGGACTGACGGTGGACTGACGGTGGACTGACGGTGGACTGACGGTGGACTGACGGTGGACTGACGGTGGACTGACGGTGGACTGACGGTGGACGGTCAGTCCATCATCACAGCTCACCTGGTCAGGTCACATGTCCAGATGTCAGCAACATGGCTGCCTGATGCAGCTTCAGGTCTGACTGCTGCTCATAAAACACTGAGCAAGGATAACATCACCCATCACCCATCATCCAACCATCCAACCATCCAAGCATCATCCGACCATCCAACCATCCAACCATAACCCCAGCTCCTCTGGGGAATCCCAAGGCATTCCCAGAAAAGAACCAAGGTCCGGTCCGGTTCTGTTTGGATTTACTGATCCCTGAAATCAACACAATGCAGAGGCTCACTTCATTTATTCAGCAAAAGCAGCAGCACAAAAGAATGAAGTCAGCTTGTTAAAGCGAACACCAGGCCCGGTAGCAGGACCAGAACCAGAACCTTTCAGCTGCAGTCCGTTAGAGAAGGACAGACATAGCAGTGTCATCTTCTTTGGAAATGGGACCATTGCACTCCAGAAATGAAGGGGGCGCTATTTTCTGTATAATACGGGATCACTTTATTTTCTTTTTAAATCCGTGATATATTTTCACCTTTAGGAAAGAGTTTTTGTCACACAGGAGAGGAAGTGTTGAGGGAGAATGATGGGAAGTTCCGTCCTCTGGTGGTGGAAGAAAGAAAGTACAACATTCATGACCCTAACAAAAACAAAACTGAACCGATTACACCTGTATTAATAATAATAAAATTTAAATTAAAAACTAAGTAACAATTAAATAATAACAGTAACAATATATGCTATTACTGTAGAGATAATTGTAAAAACCACATTTAACCAGGATAAACAAAACAACAATTGCGAAGTGTTGCCTGAATTTATTTCTAGTAAATATAATTTTCTAGAATTATATAATTCTAATATATTATATGATTCAATCTAATATATCAGAAAAAATACATTAAAAAATTAACAGTGATTATTTAAAAAATATATAATCACTGATTATGTTTGATTATTTTGTTAATCTATAGTATTTCATTTGTTTATTTTCACTTAATTAGATCATATAATTGTGTTGAATGATAGAGAATCGTGTTTGGAAAGCCCAGTCGTGATGGAGGTCTGGAGGTGCGATATTAAAATTCACCACAAGGTGGCAGCAGTGACCCGCCACCTGCTTCCAGGTCGGATTATTCATAGGAACTGGGAGTTCAGATTATTTTTGACAGGCTGGGATTGAGAACAATATATTTTATTTATTTATTTATTTATTTATTTATTTATTTATTTATTTATTTATTTATTTATTTTAAGCATCACATAAACTCAAAAGTTTTGGTTCCCGTTTAACACTGAATGTATGAAATGTGTTTATGTTTAAATTAAAGACAGAAATATATACTTTTTTCAGCAAATAAATCAATAAATGATGGACTTTACGGGAGTTTATTCATGATATCAATCAGTGATTCATCTTAAGTGAATTGTTTATGCTATTTTCTTCCATTTAATAATTTTCTCAGTGCTAGTTTTTATATTTTGCTAATGAATTCTGTGAATTTATTTATTTTCTCTTATCGACGCTCTAATTTCCCAGTCACATTTAAAAGCACCATGAGACCCCCTGTTGAGCTGTCCATGGTGCTGAAACACTAAATCAGCTCCTGTTCTTCTTCTTCTCTCTTTATTTTAGCCTTTTATTTTCTACAAACAGCTGCTTTCATCATTATACTGACGTCACAGTTATAAGTCTAAGATCCCACATCAAAGGTAAACGTCTCGTGCTCTGTAGGGCGGCGCGTGGATGCTGGAGGGCGGCGTGTTCACGTGACAGAGAACAGTTAGGCTCCCTCCCTGCCAAAGATCGTCTATCTTCGAAAGAGAACACTCCTGTGTGTTTACAGAACTTTAAGTAGATTTTTAAAAGAAATGTAAAATGTTTTTTGTGTAAAAAAAATAAATGAATAAAGACCAGAGGTCGGTTTAAAATGAAAACCTGTGTGATGAAAAAAAATCACTTTTATTAATAAATTGCTGACTTTATTACAATAATTTTATTCTAGATCATGTTTAGAAAAAATACAGAAGAAAAGCAACATTAACCAAATTAGAAATATGATACAAAGTACAATTAGTTACTTACATCACAAATGCAAACATTGCTACTTATTTACACATAATGAAGAGAAAAATAGACACTGGAAAAAGAAGAAAACATTTTGACTTTTTCTTTTAAATCATCTGCATTACACTGCAGAGTTGTTCAAATCACAGATTGAATCCAAAAATAAAACATTGTTTTAAAATATAATATTTATAATGTAACAATAATAACAATAATAGTAATTTTTTTTAATTTTGAAAAATATACCTAATGTTATTTTTCATTTTTAAAATCCCATTTTGAAGAATTTATTTCAAACAATCTTAAATTAGATAAGTAATAAAAATTAACAGTGTGTAAATTTGATAAAATATCAGATTTAAATCATTAGTTCAAAATTATTCCACTGAGATTATTCAATTTCCAGCTCATTTCAAAAACTGCCCCATATTTCCAGTTGGGGTGACTCATCTTGTCATTAGACGATCTGTGTCCGCCTGAAAATAGATCCAGCTGGGTTTGGTCTGACCATCATCATCCTCGCTGGCTCCTGTTTCCTCAGTTTCCTCGGGAAAATCGGACCGGATCCGCCGCTACCTGAAGGATTTACCGACACTTTCTCCTCTTAGCGCGAGTTGAAGCCTCCAGTCCGCCGGAAGTCGCCTGAAATCTCCATTTCCGCTGTTTCTTTCTGCCTGTGAAGCCGAAGAGAGGATGTCTGTCGCGGGGTTGAAAAAGCAGTTCCATAAAGCCACCCAGGTAAGAAGACAACATGTTCATTTATTTGTTACTTTTCCATGCTTGGGTCTTTTTCCCGCTATAATTTCACCTTAATGCGCCTGAATGTGATGAAAGTCGGTTTATTTACTGAAACCTGAAGAGCTGCGAGGTAAACACTGAATCTCCTTTTCTTCATTATCCACAAAACGCTCCAATTCTTCATGAATATAGTTTCTAATATTTTATTTTATCCAGTGAAAGCCGTGATGTGTTACTTGGCAACATTTCTATAGATACATTTGCTCATATGTTCAGTTTATAATGTTTCTCTTTTTTAGATTTTTCAAATCAAATTCTCAATGGTTGCAGTTTTATTGGGACCTTTGAACAATTCTCGCGATATTTTGTGTGTTTTTAGCGTTAAAATGAGGGTGAACCCCCTTCTGTAACATTATGTAACAGTTTATGTGCTGGAAGTCTGCAGAGCTGATTGGCTGTTGCTTCCAGCAACAGGGAATTCCCTCCATCCTCCTCCACATTCTTCCGCCGTCATCCCTCCATCTTCCCTCCTTCCTTTCTTCTTTACTTTCTTCTTCAGTCTTAATTAGCATGCCTGGATTTTCATTTTTATTTTGTTTCAGATCATCCAAACTCCCGTCTATCGTCACTCCATCAATCCTTCTCACCTTTCTATATCTAGAAATCTGTAAATTAGTCTATTTTTATCATTTATTCATCCATTTTATACTCTTTCTTTTAACCTATTAATTCATGTTATTTTCTATCAGCATCTTTTCTCTGTTATTGTTCACAATTTTAGGTGCTTCTTTAACTTAAATCCATCCGTCTTTTATTTATTTTTTTAACTGTATTTAGTTGAGCTGCTATTTCCTGGGAAGGAGTCGTCATGGTGGACTCATCAGCCAATCAAATGAGCTCTTCAGAAACCATGTGACCACATTGTGCTAGCGACAGGAAGACCCTGGATTATTTTTTTCACTGTTTTGTCAACATTTACCTTTTAGATCCTGATTATTTGAAAGAGTTTTTTCGCTTTGCCTGAAATATTTAAATTTGTCCTCCTCCTGCTGGGCTTTTAAGGTTCACCAGAAGAAATATTAAAAGAGACTAAAATCCAAAAAAAAGCCAAAAACAGGTCAAAACGCAAACAATCCACATTTATGATAAAATAAATGTTTGTAAATCTTTTCTACCCAGAAATCCAACTGGCAGCTGATTCAAATTCTGTAACAATAAATCTCTTATTAAGCATCTTTTGCTGTTCAATTATGAATCAGTTTATCAGAAAAATGATCAATAGATTGGCTCTGTACTCTACTGAATGGAAACGTGGATTTATCTCAGTTTTTAATAATCAATTCTCTTGTTTAAATCCTTGTTTTCTCTCTGATTCTTCCTGTTTTCCAGATGTTTCTTGTCTCTTTGTGTTTGCAGAATTTCAATAGACCTCCTGTTTGTCTCCCTGGTTTTTTATCACCACGTTTCTTCAGCCTTTCTATCAGCAGGTCTTTATTATTCTGAACACGGAGCTTTGATATTAAATCTCTCTGTTTTCCTCTGATTTCTCGAGCCCCTCATTCATTCGCTCCATGTTTCCATCTTCTCTTTTTGCCCCCAGCATCTTTTCATCCTTTCATCATCTCTCCGTCTTTCAAACCGAACCTTTACCTCTGAAACTCGTCTGTTTGTGTGTTTGTGCAATCAGAACCGGTCGAAGCGGCAGACCCGGTTGTTAATGAGCAGAACCTCTGACCCGTGGTTCTGCCTGTCAGCTGCCTGTTGGTTCTGTTTAGGAGACGGAGCGCGGACGGACGGACATCCTGTCTCCTCCGCTCAGCGTCCTCTCCGTCTCCGTCTCCGTCTCGTTAGTCCTCCGGTTTCTTCTTCTGCACTTTGCTGCTGTTGGTTCTGGAAACCCGTCAGAGGAAAATCCAGCTTCTCGTTTGGATGTTTACATGCCGATAAAAACTCCTAACCGTTGATTTAATCTTTGCTAGCAAGGCCCCTTTTTTAAAACAAATCTGGATTTTTTCCACCAATGAACTCTTTGGATTAAAAAGGTTTTTGAATTGAATATTGTGCTGACTTTGATAAAAAGTTAGATCAATTAAATAATAATTTCAGACCCTGAAATTAACTGGATTAAATAAGTTTAATCGCATCCTAATGGGTTTTAACTTTTTCTGTGAGCGCTGCAGGTTTCCCTTCATTTCACTTTAACTTCATAAAGACTGAAAATATCTTTATAATCCTTCCCAGGTTGATGTGCAGCAGCAATTGCTTCAAGAAAGTCTGAAACATTTCTGCAGTTTTAAATCTGGGGCATCATATAAACTTCAACAGTGATTTCAGGAAGCATTAAGAATAAGTAAAAATCGTATTAATTCCACCTTCATGTCGTGATCTGAGCTTCTGCAGCTTCATTAAATGTTTCCCGTCTGAGAGCAGATAAACTCCAGGGGGAATCTTCCTGCTTTCTGTCCGGCTGTCATCAGGACGGATTCCTGCACGTCTCTGTGGCGTTTGTCAGGCGGCGGCGCCGATAAGGAGAGGAGATGATGTTTATTGATCCCTGAGGGTGAAAACTGGGTCACTGCAGCAGAGCAGGAAGCAAAAACATAAAAATAAAAAGCACGCAGAGAGGAGGACAGCACGGAGCGTCCTGCTCAGCCTGCTCTGCGTGACTTTAGTTTTTATTCTGTTTGCTAAATTATTCATCCCTCTGGGGCACACAGTGTCTACTGGGTTTATGTGATAAACCAACACAAACTGGGTTATATTTCTACTGTGAAGGAAAATAGTTTCATTTTTATTTCACAAATAAAAATCTGAAAAGTTCAGCAGACATGTGGAACGTTCTCTGTGTTGGAGCAGAGATTCATCTAAATGTTACAGGATAGTTTACAACAAAGCTTATACATGTGTTGGAATGGTCTAGTCAAAGTCCAGACCTACAGTAGACTCCCGGTACTCACAGGATGTAGCAACCACAGCAAACCTACCTTCAAAAATGCAGAAATTTGGCTAATATTTTAATTGTAAAAACATTCATTAATATAAATTAATACTCAGTGGAAACAGGCTGGGTAATCAATAACAGTATCTACTGCGATAAACACATGATCGATTAAAAACTAAAACATTCAATAGTTCCACTGAACTGACATAGGCAGAGAAAAGACATCTCGCTAAAAAACATTGATGGACTTAAACTCACTCGCTTTTTGGTTACCTAGCAACAGCCTAATGAGTAACTCATGGTTGCCTGGCAACAACCTGTTGAGTAACATGCCCAGAAAACGACTGCTGCTCCTGGATTGGCTGCTTCGCCAACGGCAGCTAATACTGTCAAATAGCAGTGACACAATCTACGTTCTCTATTACATCGATCTGATCTATGAGGAAAATAATTAAAATGTTCCGATTTCGTTAAATTTATTTGAATCCTGAAACGGGAATATTCAGCAGAGAATTTGGGACCTGAAACTGATGTTCCAGATGTTCTGAACATCCGATTTCAGCAAAATAATTGACTAAACTTAATTTTCTAGATGTTTAAAGAGACAAACTGTCTTCATGAGGGCTGAAAGCTTCTGCATGCCAAAACTTTATCGATTTTTATTTGCTAAAAATGTTGAAATCCCTCATTTTTATTCTGCTTTGCATTACTTGTGTTGGTCCGACAGATAAAACACTGAATGGTACAAATACCAGATCAAAGCCTCTTAAAAGGGCTTTTTTTAGTGAGACATCAAAGACTATCGTCTAAATATTCATGTTTGAGGTGAAAATCAGAATAGTTAACATCTTATTTTAACTTATATTGTACAGAAAAACTTGTAACTTTGAATTATAAAAAACAATTTTACTGCCTTTAAAAGCAGAGGAAATCCCACTGATAAGTTCAAGGATCTGGCTTGATGTTTGAGATGAAAGAAAGAAAATCAAAGCTTGAATCAAATGTTTGAAGTGAGGTGAGATGTCGCTTGAAATAGATCAGGGAATCGACAGAAGGCATTATGGGAAAGCGGCTGGCAGCACGAGATGCCGCCGTCTGGTGGCTCTGCGTACTGATTGGTCGTCTCGCTGATGATGATGATGATCCCTGCAGATGTCGGCTGCTGTGATCTGATTCGCCGACTTGCTTTATTCATGTTTCACACGCCGAGCGTGGAGAGGCGTACGGCCGCCTGATGATTATCCTGATTAAACACAAAACACCGCATCACGTCCTCCATCTTTAAAAGGTAATTACAAAAAAAAAACTATTATTTATAAACTAAAGCAAGAGCTGGAGCTGCAAGTTAGCTAAACATTAGCTTTTTATAGCTGGACAACAAATCAATAACAATATCGAAATAGACAGGTGATCAATATCACCAGATAATATGCCTGATAGAGTATTCGCTGAACTCTGATCCAGAACCGCACAGCATTCTGGTTTGAGAGGGAAGAGTTTAGCCAGCTAGAATCAACAAACTCACTCATTCTTTGGTTACCTAGCAACCAACTCATTCTTTGATTTCCTGGCAACCGACTTGTTGAGTAACTTGCGCAGCAGCAGTTTAAAGTTCCACCATTTTGACTCATAACTGCTTGAAAATGAAAAACGGTGTGGAGAGAAAACTGGATGGAACGGGAAACGTCACATTAACAGCTGGTCAGTATTTCAGACATTTAAAACAAAACAAAAATCAATAATTATTGATATGGACAGATATTTCCAGATCTTTTAATACGAGTTTTGGCCTCATTTCAGCAACATCAGCAGTTTTTGTTGGACTCCTACTGGAGTCTTTGTATTTCTGGTCGATTTCCACACTTTTGCTATTAGTTTCCTAATTAAAGTAAAGAACTTTACCAGAGTTAGCTAGTTACATTTACTAGAATAACGTTTTTGGGAAAAAGTTTCCTTTAGGAGTATTTTTATTATGTTTTACTTGAATAACGGTACTCGGAAGCATTGCTACTTTTGAGTAACATTTTGGAAAAATGACCCGGTTCCATCGGTTCTGTCTGCCGGATCGGGCCAGAACTCCAGTAAACTGCAGGGAGAAATTTGTGGAAGGAAATCCAGAATAGAAAGTTTTTAAACATTTATCAAACATTAAATGTGTTATGAGTCTTTTATGCAGTTTATGGAAACATTGGCTGCATATAAAATTCTATTTTTGATTCATTTTTTAACTTTTGCTGTGACGTTGTGATGAGTAGATTTCACTGATTATGACGTAGCTCTAAATAAAGTTATTAAAACTGTAGTAATCAATGTTTTTAATCATTTTAACAGTATTGGGGTCATTTATGGGTTTGGCATTTTAATTCTTAGTCTAAAGTTTTTTAATATCAGTATTTGTCCAATAAGAACCGAGCTGCTCAGTGTTTTTTTTATTCGTTTGTGCTGGAAACACAGCGGAGGAACCTTAAAACTAAAACGTAGGCCGCGTCCCAGCATGGCAGCGTTTCCTCACGCAGCCGAGGAGAGCAGCAGCAGCGGCGGCGTCCGCGTCGTCGACGGCGACGGACCGGGAAATGAGACACCGGTGAGCCGAATGAAACCCGAGAGCGAGAACAGATCGATGTCCGGGTGTAGAAACACGAAGAGCCACGAAGAAATGAGGTCAAATTTAGAAATGTAGATTTTTACTTCCAGTTTCTGCTCAGTTTCATTTTAAAGGGCTGAAACAACAAATCGTGATTAATCTGATTACTGAATAATCATCTAATTTAGTTATCAATTAATTGCTAACCAGTGTATACAGACTAAAGTTGCCATTTGCTGAAAGAACAACGTATTCAGAGCTGTAATTAAGTCAAAATTACACAAAAAATTATATACATTAACGTTTAATATAAAAAAAATACTTTCTTTAAAATGTTCAGCACAGAATTTAACCTGGCTCAAATTCTGCAAAAAATTCCTATTAAGTTAATTTTTCTGTGCAATTATTAATCTATTGATCCAAAAATGAGTCATTATCTTATTTTAAAAAGGAAATGTGCATCTTTAATATATTTATAATGTAGAAAAAGATGGAAGTGGTTCAATGATTTTGTTTTATCCGAGAAATGATCAGATTTTCTTTAATGAAAATCGAGATTGGTTCAAGGTCGGGTTTACCTGCAGGAGCATGGAAACGAAAACACTCTTTCTTTAACACAATAAGTGTATTGTGTGATTTTATATATATATGTAGATTAAAATAAAAAATCTTGAAGTTGTATATTTGGCCAAATTTAATATAAATCAGTAAAATGCAGAAAATCATCTGTGATATTTTTATTGAGGTATTTAAAGAAATATATCATGATATAATTTTTGGTAATATCGCCCGTCCCTCATTCAGACTGAAAAAGATGAACTTTATAATCAATAATTTATCTAAATCCAGTTATTTTACCCAGATATTTAGTCAGTTTATCCATTTTGTCTATTTGTTCATTGACAGTTTTATGTTTTTAAGCTTTAATTTGACATTTAGATTAAAGAAGGAAATGATGTGATAATCAGAATTAAATCTGAAGGACGTAAACAATGTAAATGTGTTTAATTCTCCTTTTACTCCTGCCGGTTCCATGGACAGTGTTGTCATGGTAACCACACGCGTGTCAGCATCGAGCCGGCGCGATGCCAACACACACACACACACACACACACACACACACCGACGGTTCTGGCTCGTTCTGTAGCTCAATAATTAATCATCCTTGAGGGCATCGCACGTGGCAGGGAGGCAGAGGAAGAGCCGCCTTCTGTTCCAGCTGAACCGTGACCTTTGACCTGGTTTCTGTGCCACTCCGACGACGACAGACATCCAGTTTGTCATCAGCTGACAGACGATGACGACCGTTTATGATGAACTCCTGCTAGGCGGAGGTTAAAGGTCACATCAGGACCTTTACAGCAAATGTTTCTGTTTTTGTTGCAATATTTTAATAAGCAGATCTGCGGTTAGCGTCGCAGCTAGCTGTAGCAAATGGAGGTAAAACGTTATTATTAATTTCAGTGAATTGGCTAAATGAACTCGATAAAAACGGTTTGTTGGCGCGGCGGCGTGGAGTCCGGGTCCGGTTGGTTCTTCGGATCAGAAACGCAGCAGGAAATCCTGGTGCTGGAAACGGAGCAAACTGATATATTGAACCAATTAAATCTTAAGGACCAGCGAACGGCGCTGATGAGCCTCTGATCACATCCGACTGGCCAGAGCCGTCTGGCTCCTGCTGGACGTTATTGATCTTCTGGTCAGGTGATTGATCCGCTGTTAAAGCCTCATTGATCATCAGTTCTTCTCACGCAGCTTGGTCTGCTGGTATGAGGCGCATTCAGCCAGACATGTTCACTCATTTATCAACTTTGTTTTGTTTTATGATCAAAATGTAAACTGTAGAAATAAAAAGTCTTGGTTCTGGACCATCTAGTTGCTCCATAAGCTGCAGGATTTAGTTGTTTTTGTGTCGGATGTGTTTTTGTTTTTACCGCCAGCCAGTCGTGACTCCAGCGCCGCTTTATGCCCGACTTCATGGTGTGAATACTAATGAGGGCAGAAATGGATCCGGAGGCTTTGGGATGTTTTTGTTCCTGCTCTGCTGCTCGTTTCTTCTTCTCCTTTCACTTTAATCGTCTCTATTAGCAACAGATAATCAATGTTTCAAACAGGAATCCGCTGCTGTCGCATAAACATTAACATTTCTCAAATATAGAAGTCATTCTCGCATCATTCCTGTTGTTTATATTAGTTTTAATGCCTCAGGAAGGCTTCCCCTCCTCCACTTGTTGCTGCTAGTTCCACATTAGCATTCATTCAGAAGATATTTGAATCAGCTTTGAAAAGAAAAACACGACTGAAGGAAGTTATATTCCACACAATAAGTACATTTTATTTCAGAAATGACATAAAAATAGCCATATTTCCTTATTTAATCTCTGAAACTCAAACATTGTTGAGTCAAACTATTCTCATCACATTTTCAAATATTAGCTCAACAAAAAGCACATTATTCTGTGAAAATTCATGCAAAAATCCCGCATCTTTGGCACAAATGCAGATTGTTGAGCTTGTTGCAAATTTTCTGGGATCGGCTGACAAAACTTTGGGAAGTTTCAAAAGTTGAACATCTTCAGAGAATTAGTTTTGGAAAAACAGAACAGTCGAAAACGTTGCTGGAGTTTGTAGCATCTGTTTGATTCCAGTGAATCTGGGTGTTTTCTGCAGGTTTTAAAGGTTTTTCCTGCATCCTGTAGTTGTGGTGACGTCGTTAGGAGCTGCTGCAGGTTTCCTCTGCTCTCATGTTGAGTTAGTGTTGCAGCAGCAGTTGGAGCTGCTGCAGGGCAGCGCCCCCACAGGCCAGGAGGGGAACAGGTTTTTCAAAGGGTCCAGATGGTTTGACACACAACAGAGAGGAAAAAAAACACAGCAGCTGAAAATTTAACAAATTAAGTTTTGATCTCAAATCGAACCGAAAATATCAGACTCTGTTTGTTTTGCGCCTCAGTTTTGTTATTTTTCCCGTCATGTCTGGATTAAAGCCAGACGGTGGGGATCCATCCCCGCCATCTGGTCGATCGGTTCTGGTTCTGATCACGGAGATAAAATCCTCCTTCATCAAAGATCTCTGCTTCTCCAAACCTGAAACACTCCCCAGATGTTTCTTGAAGCTTTCAGCGAGAATTTAGTTTTGCGTTGCTGTCGCACGCGTCCAGTCTGAACCCAGTTCAAACTGACGGTGGATAACCAGCCTTAGCGCTCGTATGTTCACACACACACTGCAGGAGATTAAACCGTCTGCAGAGGAATAATCCTCAACACTTCAGAAACACTTTGACAACGTTTCATATTTCCATATAATCACATTTAGCCAGCTCCAATAAGTGGATCCTATGATCAAAGAAAATATGGAAAACTGGAGGAAACATCCAGATTTTGTTATTTATGTAGCAGCTGAAGCGCTTTTTATTTTTTATCTTTAATGACTTACAAATTTCATGAAAATGTCTTTATTGTTGGGTTTAACAATAATCTCAGTGTTTTGCGATACGTCTTTCTCTGCCTTTATGTTTTTCTTTAAAATGGAAAAGTTTTTAACTGTTTTTGCCCTCCGTTCCCATGGAAACGGCTTTTTTTTTTGCAGAGGCTAAACCTTATTTATTTTATTTTTAACGGGTTACAGAGTGAAAACTACATCACTACATCACCTTTTCAAGTGATGTAGATGGCTTTGTGGAAAAACTGGCCTATTACCTCAGCTTCTGACCTGACCTATGACCCCAAAACGTGTGACATAAAACAACAGTGGCGGAATACATGTTCGTGATCAGCTGATTTTTGATTGGCTGAGCGTCACATTTAACAGGTTTAATCTGTGTTAATGAAGCAGTGTAAATGTCTAAAGGAATCAGATCTGATCTTTTCTTTCTCTCGTCTAAATCTAGCAGGCCGTCAGTTTTTGCCTCTTCTTTGTCACATTTCCTGTCCTTCTCGCCTTCCAGCCTCTCAACCTCCTGCTGAGGATTTACAAGAGAAAATAAATGGCAACCGTTAATCATCACAGCTTATAGTCACACAGAATGTGTCACATTTCTGTAATTTACATAAAACACTAAAATCCAGGATCAAAATGTTGCATGAAAAGGTTGATATTCATGTTGTTTCTCTTTCTTTGGAGGTTTTTATTGGTATTTTTAGTCCCACATCATAAAACCTAAACCTTAAAGCCTTCCTGCTTTCTCGTTGTTTGAACACTGAACTATTTCAGTGATTTGCCTGCTCTCTGCGTCGGGTCCTCACGTTTCCTCGGCTCATTAAAGCCGGTTCTGTTTGGGTTTCTGCTCGAGCATCTAACCGCGACAGACGGCACATGGATGATGCAAGCGTCGCGGCTGCCGTGGAAACAAACGGAGCAGCGAAGCAATCGACATTACAGGCAATAAGTCATTACAGGCAAGAAGGAAAAGATGAATGGAAACGACTAAAGCTGTGACGGTTTTAATAAAACTGCAACAGTTAAGTGGATCTTTTATTTGTGTTCAGAGGCCCAAAAAAATAAAGCTGAAAACCCTTGAAGGGCAGAAAATAAACATTTAGTGCAGTGTCTACAAATTACACCCAGATTGAGACGTTGTGCAGATTTATTTTAGTTAACCACTTAAACCTCACATTAAAATATGTGAATAATCCAGCAGCAGCTTATTGGGATTCAAAGGGACAAGGCCCCATAAAACAAAATACCTGAGCAGACTGAATCTCAGGATCTTTGTGTGAAAACATGTGATGAACTCTTACCCCAACCCGTTCAAGGAAGCATAATAAATCACTTTAAGAAGATTTTGTCTGTGAAAATGTGACCCTAAAAGTGTCACTCAAAGTGCTGCTCGCCGCCCCCGGACCACACTTTGGACATCCCTTCTGTAGAAATGTCATAAATCCGATTGAGTTTTGCAACAAGACATAAAACGGACAATGTAGCAAAATTTCTGCTTCAAACGTGGAATTTAGGATGCTGAAACTGTATCCCCAGTGATTTTTATCAAAAATGTTTCCAATAAACACAAATGATCCTGAGCAAAGGGAAAAATATAAAAACAAGACCTTAAGATAAGGGCTTGGGAATCGAAAGTTTGCTGCTGACGCTGCAGTTTCAAACATTCTGGGCCACAAGTTCAAACTTAAAATGCAGAAACGCATCTGATTAGGACGACTCTGGGCTCCGATCCAAAAGAATCCTGCAGCCACGTTCAAACACTGATCAGTCGTTGGTCAAACATCCATCAGTCCTCCGGTATCTACCGTCTAAGATGGCGTCTGGTGACTTTGGCAGGCCGATAAGATGAACCGACTCCGGCTGCCAAGCTCTCCTGATCGTCCGATTCTCCTGCGGAGAGCAGGGACCCGGCTCCTCCATCTGCTGTCAGGGTGCCACGACCTCTGACATTTGTCACGGCAGCGTTGTAATTAAGCTGATTTTCCTGCAGGCCTCGGCGGGGAGTGACTCAGCAGAAAGCGAGAGTGGATGTAAGACGAGAAATAAAAGGACAAGAGAGCCACATGGGAAGATGGAGGAGAAAAAACAGCAGAGGCAGCGAGAGCCTGAATAACGGGAGAGAAACTGTGGAGGAGGAGAGACGCAGAACAGATGGTTTAACTTTTTATGTTCCTACAACTTTCTGCCATTTTATCACTTTACAGCTGAGATTTAACCTTCTTTAGTGATGTAAATTAACTTTGTAGATTTGGCAAAACAGTGAAAGCAAATAAAATGCACAAAGACAGTCAAGCAGCTGCTTGTTGTTACGAGGAACATGACCCCTGCTGACCTTTCTACGTTGGTATTGGGGGTTTTATGCTACACGTTGTTTGGCTACCATGCATTAGTCTTGGATTGGTTGCTAACAAGCTGTAAGCTGTTATTTTAAAATAAACAACCTACTGCAGACTTATTAGGCCTCCGGTGAAAAAATCCTGGCAAAAACCCAGCAGACACAACATTCCCATTTACTGAAGAACTTCTAAAGTAGCTTTCTCTATAAAACTGTCATAAGACCAATTACAGATCACAAAGATGAATAATAGAGAAAAGAAATGTTTGCATTCATTTGTGTTGGATGAACAAAATCTCCTTAGGATTTTTGATTTAACTTGACTGTTAGTGACTTTCCAGGTCTGACCAGCTGTTAGCTGGTCTGAACCCAGTTAGCCATTAGCATAACTGGTTCACTGTAAATTTGACTCATTTCATGAATTGCTGTTAGCCAGTTTGACTATGATTAACTACCACCTCCCGTTAGCCGTTAGCTTGACTCTAATTAGTTAGCAGTCATTTTGAGCCAATTAGCTGCTGGTTTAATCCTGAGTTACGGTTCGTCTGACTCTCATTAGCCTTTAGCTTGACTCTAAATAGCTGCCATCTGTATGGTTATTAGCCATTCGCTTTACTCTGACTGACTATTAGCGTTCATCTCAGTTACTGTTAGCGGTTTGCTCGACTCCATGGCGACTAATTCCTGCCTAATTGTTCACATTGATGTGATTGTTGTCTACGATCTGCAGCTCATCTCTGCTCCTTATGATCCAGGATCCGAACAACTGAACCATCTGTTGTATAATATTGGCAGTAAAACCAGGTCAAACGAAGGATGGTAAAGATGAAACTGCTGAGATAGACTGACTTATGTAAGAGTTTAACTCACACACACACACACACACCTCACTGAGACCAGGCTGAGGTTTCCTCCCCAGCAGGCAAAAAAACACTCTTAAAGGTTTGTCTTTGTGTTTGTTTCCTGGAAACATTATAGAAAGCTTTCACATCCTCGTCTCTATGGTAACTGCATCCCCATCTGTCGGTCCCTCACACTTTTCATTCCCGCCTTGGTCTCACGTTGTTTTAATTTTAAATTTGACTTATTTTTTTATTCTGAGAAGCTCCTCAGTTTAGAAACGCCGTTTTTCTGCGATACATTTCCTACGTCAGAGCAGCTTTGAGCACATCGTCACCAACACCTGGACTCAGAGGTGTTCAGGCTGTTCATGTTCGTCTGATGGAAGCAGCTGCTTCAGATCCCAGACACTCACGTTCACACAGATATTTCACACTGGTTTCACACTGGAAATATCTGTGTACAGCTTTTGAATTTTACTGCGTAAAATTCACTTTATGTTCCAATAATTCCCCTGAACAATTAGACTTTATTAGATTGATGTCATAAAAGCTCCTGTAAAACCCGCAGTATAATCTCCCTCCTGCAGAAATCCCAGGATGCGCGGACGACTTTCCGATTTATAACTCCTAAAATCCAGCTGGCTACACTTTTCTCTCATCCCTCCATCGATACATAAATATTTTGTTCTGCTAATTAGCCTCATTACAGTAATTTATGGGCCGGGTCGTGGTGCTGCTGGCGCCATGTGAGGCCTTTGTGTGTTTGTTTACCAACGTGTGGGGTGTTGGTGTGTGTGAACGGAGCGTGGGCGGCTGATGGCCCACTCTGCTCCTCCATGGCTGCAACCTGAGGCGATGAGAGCGAATAATGTTGTCGCTCTGCAGCTTCCTGCTCCACAGTGACCAGCTGAGCTGAATACGAGCATCAAGAGGCATAAACCAGCTGCCTAACTGGTGCCGTTATGTAACCTTTACGTGTGAATTAAGCATCTTTACAACTCTGAAAGTGGATTCTATTTATTTTGTATTTGTTATTCTGTTTTTGTTTGATTGATTTGTTGGTTCATGTGACAGCCAAAATAGTCAACTCCATGGTTCTGCTCTGCTTTCTGGCTTCATCAAACTTTTCTTTACAATATTGCTTTAGTTCATTGAGGTTTGCAGAGATTTGTGTTTTCACATTTTACAGTTTGGTTTGATTTGGGACCAGAACTGTAACATTTGCTACATTTTCAGCTGCTTTGTTTCTCTTTCTTACTGCACCGAGTCAAACAAACCAAACCTTTTGGAAAACCTGTTCCCCTCCTCGCCTGTGGGGGCGCTGCACCAAGAACCACTAAAGGAAATGACACAGAAACGTCTGAAAAAAACACTGAGCGCAACTTCCTTCTTCACAAAGTCAGATTTTATCAGTTGTTAGATTTATTTTTTATCTTTGGGAAAAAATCAAGTGCCGTTTCCATTTTAAATCCAACACAGAAGCTGTTAGAGTTGCTGATGTTTTTAGCAGCAAGAGGCCCCCAAGTCAGATTCTGCCCAAGGCCTCATGCAGCCTTGGACCGGCCCTGCAGGATGAGTTTAACCCGCTGAACTGTGCAGAGATGCACAACAAACAGGAGGTTTAATTCAATGCTGCAAACGTGGCTTTAGTAGCAGAAATGATGAAAACAGAGACGCTGCTGCTGCTCACAGAGGCGTTTAAAGACCGAAGGATTTGACTTGAAACGGATTTTCTTAGAAACGAAGCAAGAAAAGTAGATAAAACTGAAACTAATGAGTCACTTGCCCTTAAATGAAGGAGGGTTAATTGCTCTTTTTATGACTTTAAATGAACAAATGGAGATAAAAGAAGATGTCTGGAAGTAATTAAAGGGAAAATGTTAATTTAGAGTCAGTACAGAGGAACTCAGGATATTAACTCTGTATGTCAAAAGTTACAAATCTTATAATAATCACAGCTGTATTTGATCTGATCTTTATCAGGTCAAAGGTTTTTACGTTTCTCCTGCATAAATAATCAGACACATCATCTCATTTTTCCATCAGCAGCTCTCCTCTGCTTTCCGTCCATTAGCTCTCAGATCAGCCTGTTGGCTGTAAAATGTTCGCTGGATGAGAATTTTAACTCGCTCTCTTTCTGTCTGTTTCTCTTCGTTACAGAAAGTCAGCGAGAAAGTCGGAGGAGCAGAAGGAACCAAGCTGGACGATGACTTCAAGGAAATGGAAAAGGTCATTTGTCATTAAACGTCCAATTAGCTGTTTTAATTTTTTTAATGGAGGAATTATCATCAGTTTTCTGCATTCTACTAAGATATAACTTTATTCTGCTAAGATTCGTTGTTTTATTTAAAATTTTTTTGTATAATATAAAGACTTTATTTTCAAAATGAATAAATAAAAGTTCTTCTGGCCCTATTACTTCTCCATAAGCAGAATAAATCTACTGAAAATTAAAAATGTTCACTTAAATTCAGATCCTCAGTTTTATATTAAGGTCAGTAATTGTTTGTTTTTTTTAAATATAAACTTTCTCTATAAAAAAATACAAACTTTATTTTACTGGCGGCCACACAAAGTTATTCTAAGGATCACAAAAGGCCCCCAGGCCACAACTTGAACACCCTGGTTTATTATCCATGTGACACCAAAATTAAGTTAGTTTATGTTTTTACTTATAAAAATAATTTATTTTTGTAATAGTTGGTTCTGAATGTACTCGTTTTTCCTCTCTGTCTCCTGCAGAAGGTGGACATCACCAGCAGAGCGGTGCTGGACATCATGACCAAAACCACAGAGTACCTGCAGCCCAATCCAGGTGTGGTTCGCACACACACACACACACACACACACACACACACGCACACACACACACGCGGACACACACACACACACTGTATGAACACATGGCTGACAGTCCGGGCCTGTTCTTCCCGGCAGCATCCAGAGCCAAGCTGAGTATGATCAACACCATGTCGAAGATCCGCGGCCAGGAGAAGGGGCCCGGCTACCCGCAGGCCGAGTCCATCCTGGGAGACGCCATGCTGAAGTTTGGCCGGGATCTGGGAGAAGAGTCCTGCTTCGGTAAGCAGGAAGCTGTTCCCATCTACTGAACTGGGATTTCCTTCATTACTGGGGAGAAAAACACTGGAATCCCTGCAGGTTTAAGGCTTTAAGGTGTTTTTATTTAAACTGAACTGATCCGTCTTGTTCAGAGGACATGAAAACTTTTGGAGCAGAACTTAAGTTCACAAAGTTTTGCTCCAAAAACCATAAGACTTCTGGGAAATTTACTAAATATCAGCACAGATCAGTCATTAATAAATAAACCAGTTTAGTTGATTAGAAGTGCAGATTTTGCACGTTTTATTCTTACATTTGTGTTTCTATGTATCTAAATGAGACAAAGCAATTGTAAAAACACCCAGATGATTTTTGAAGTGAATTAATGTTTGTTGTGTCTGAAAAATGATCTGTTTCCAGAACGAAACATCACAAATCATCAGGATGGATCTTTGGTTAAAACATGTTCGTTTTCATTTGCCTGGAAGAAAATCCAGAAATTTTGCTAAAGAGTAGAAATACTTCATAAGAAAATTACTGAAGCAAAAGTGAAACGTAGTAAAAATGCTCCTCTTGACGTGACGGTTTGGTTCTGTTCGTCCAGGCCTGGCGCTGATTGACGCCGGCGAGGCCATGAAGGAGCTCGGCGAGGTGAAGGACGCTCTGGACATGGAGGTCAAGCAGAACTTCATCGACCCGCTGCAGAACCTCCACGACAAAGACCTGAAGGAGATCCAGGTGGGCCGACCGCTGGGGAGGCGCCGAACGGCAACCAGAACCGGCTGCGGCTAACGTCTTGTGTCTGATCGCTGCAGCATCATCTGAAGAAAATGGAGGGCCGGCGTCTGGACTTCGACTACAAGAAGAAACGTCAGGGAAAAGTCCAGGACGACGAGATCAAGCAGGCGCTGGAGAAGTTCGACGAGAGCAAAGAGATCGCCGAGCAGAGCATGTTCAACCTGCTGGAGAGCGACGTAAGAAACATGGCCGACGCTGCCCTGCTGTTGCTAGGAGACGATTCAACGCAGACTCACAGAAAATACAATATAAATGCAAACAGCGTTAAATAGTTTAATCGGAGATTTCCAGAGTTATTTCTACTGTTTGTACTTTATCTGCATTCATTTTAATATTTTATGATTCTTAGTTTTTATCTTCCTTTCATTCATATTTTATGGTTTAAATTTTAAGCAATTTCTGTTTCATCTTTTATAATCCCATTAAGTCTGACATTTTTCTATGATTTATTTAAATTTTATATGATTTATTTCATTTTATCTCCTAGTTACTTTATTTATTTAGTTTTCTTTTTTAAATGGATCTTTATTTTCTTTTTTCTCTTCCTCCCACAGCGTAATTTAATCGGTATTATTGAGAAAAAAAAACATTACGTTCCATTAAAAATACATTTATATAATAAACAAATCAGAACAACAAACTCATTAAAAACAAACAAATCCTCTAAAAACAGAAACTTAATCAGATATTTGAATATTTTTTATTTGTGAACAGTTTCTTCTTCTTCTTCTGTCAGTTCAACGTTTTCAGCAACGTCTTTATCAGAGCAGCAGGAAAACAAAAGACTCTCAGGCCTGCAGAGCAGAACCAGATTCAGGCCCAGCAGGCAGAACCATAACAACCTGTGTTTGTGTGTGTGTGCGCGTGTGTGTGTGTGTGCGTGTGTGTGTGTGCTCCAGATAGAGCAGGTGAGCCAGCTGGCAGCGCTGGTCCAGGCCCAGTTGGAGTACCACACCCGCTCCTCAGAAATCCTCCAGCAGCTCTCCAGCAAGATGGAGGACAGGTATGGATCCACCTGGGCACAGACCTGAGCCAGTGAACGTAGACCAGCGTGCTTCCACTGATATGTTTGTCTTTTCCCGTCTCCAGGATAAAAGAAGTGTCCAGTAAACCCAGGAAGGAGTACACTCCCAAACCCAAGATGACTCTGGAGCTCCTGCCCCCCAGCGAGAGCCACAACGGGGGGATCCACTCGGCCAAATCCCCCGGGAAATCACCAGGTATCCACCGTGCGTCCAACCGGGAAAATAAAGTCACACTGAGGCTTAAATTCAAACCTGTGGATGGAAATTAACCTGAAAACTGGTAAAATGGTTAGAAATGAAGCATAGAAAGAAATATCTGCCATCTTTTTACCTTTTAACATAGAGAATATTTAATTTTTCTTGATTTAGTTGAAATAACCTCTAGAAAAGTGGCAAATTTTCTGTTTTCTAGCTTTCAATTTTAAGAAAATACGATGCAGTTGCCAGTTTCTACCAGCAGGTGGCAGACTCACCCATCACCTCATAATTCTGTCTATTGGAAAAGAATCAATGGGATCAGAGATGAGCTTTACTAATTGTAGTTACAGTCATTTATGTTCAGACATCAGACAAAATTCTCTGTAGAAAATATGTTAATTTATCTATTGAATAATTTTAATGTTAATAAAGAGCATGAACCAAAACTCCCAACACATATTTTGTGCTATAATGACAAGAGTTGTGTAGTAACTACATACATTTACTCAATTACTTTTACTTTAGTAACTTTTGGGAGTATTCTTACTACGTTGTTTTTTTATTATTATTATTATGAAGTATTGCTATTTGCTTCTCTTACCTGCTGACCTCTGGTATGAAATATTATGGATTACATGTACATAAAGTATTTCTCTGTGTATTTGTGGTTGGTGGAGTTGACTTTGACTGGTCCAGTGAACAGCTTGTGTTTTGTCGTTGTCTCTCAGCGCCGATGGACCAGCCCTGCTGTCGAGCGCTCTACGACTTCGAGCCGGAGAACGAGGGCGAGTTGGGCTTCAAGGAGGGCGACATCATCACTCTGACCAATCAGATCGACGAGAACTGGTACGAGGGCATGATCAACGGCCAGTCGGGCTTCTTCCCCATCAACTACGTGGATATCCTGGTGCCGCTGCCCCACTAGTGTCCGGCGGGCCGCCCGGTCCTTCCCTCTTGACCGATCCGGACACCCGTGAAACAGCCTGTATTTGCAGAAACGACAAACCACGCCCTCCTTCTACTTCTTCTTCTTCTTCTGTGCTTCTGTGCAATTCTGCTTTCACTACAACGGACCGAACCGAGAGAGGCGCCGGACAACACAGGACTTTCAAAAAGAGGCGAGGAAGAGAATAGAGTAAGTGGCGCAGCGACGGAGGACTGAAAGAGACGAGAAGATGAAGAGATGTTGGTCTGTTAAAGCATGGTGCTCAGCCTGGCAGCAATGGACACCAGCAAGGCTTTGGAGACTTGCAAACAAGGCACAGTGTATTATGTACGTGCATGTCTGAATGTGTGTTTCAACCTGTCCGTACTCCGTTATGACGAAGCCAGCACAAATTCCTGCTCATCGGTTACCAACCTGACAGCTTTTCTTCATCCCTTTGCTTTGACTTCTTCTGCTTTTCTGGAAGTTTTCATTTTTGTTCTCTCCATCTTACTAGCACTGCCTTTTAGCATGGCTCCGTAACCTATAGAGCTACAGCTGTTGTCATTTTACTAACTCTGCCTTTCTCGGAGTCGGCATAGATTTTCAGTTCAGTGGTTGAATGCATGGACCAGCCACATCAGCAGGTTAGATCCAGTTGAATACGAGGTTTAATCCCTTGCTTTGAGTTTATCTGTCTTGGATGGAAACTTTAGCTGAGTTTTAGAAGACAGCAGCCATGTTGGATCAGTGAAAGAGAGGAAAACTTGCCGTGTTCTACAGCGGCTAAAATAAACTGGTAACCATTTGTAGAAAGAGTTGCACTGAGCTGAAGAGAGGTTTTGTTTTTCTGTCCTTAGAGAGTCACATTTGTTGGTTTTAAAGTGTGGAGCTGCTTGCACATTTGTCCAGTTCCCTGCCTTTGCATGTGAGACTGACTCACTGAAATGTTAATGTTTAATGTTCAGGTCTTTGTTCCAACATGCATTCAGTTCGGATGTTGATCACTGCCTCCCCAAAACGACACATAACTGTTGAAGTAGGAAACAAAATAGTTTACAACAAAATAGCCTGCAGCAATTACAATTTTCAGCAATTTCACCAACAACCAGTTTGCCATCAGTCAGATTTGAACGTAAAATTTTAAATATAAATGTAGCTTCTTAGGAATATTAAAAAGCAATTTCTGATGATCTTTATCATATAAAAATGTCACTTGAAGGAGTTTGACTTGGATTTCTGCATTAATGAAATTTATTTGAATGAGCGAAAGCTAAAAGTTTCAACTATTTGCAAGATATGCATCACCAAATTCTGTTTTAATGTAACAACCAAACTCATTATGTTTTTAACATTATCATATTTAATTTCCCTTTGGGATCAATCAATAATATTCATCTAAACAAAAACATAGAATTAGGTCTTCAATGGTTCAGAACATCAGAAGGTTATTTTTTATGAGTCAACACAAACATTAAGACACGAAACGTGCCAGAATGTCGTCACCGTCTGAAACTCCCTCCAGGTTTCCAGCTGGACGGGGAAAATCCTAAAACCTCAATGGTGCTCCGAGAATTTGGTTCAGGTTCTAGAATTTAACAGAAAATATAAAATAAATAGTTTAGGTTTGTTCATAAAATCACAGTTTAATTGTTGGTGGTAAGTATAAAAGTACACTTGTTCTAGTTGATGTATAATTAGACTGGTACTACAGTTTTAGTTTCTGCGTCAGTAGTGCTTAAAGGTGTTTGCTACACCTTTAAATCAAACTTCATCCCTCATGAAAGACATTAAGTTGGTAACTGTTGCATATGGCTCTTCAATGATGCAGCAGTTTATCAAGCAGTTAAGCTATAGTGGTAGTAATAAAAAAAAAAAAATACATTCATAAAAGCCTTTAGTTCACTTAAATGCTTCAGTGAAACATCTGAGATGTACGGTTTTTGACTCAGTGCTCGCTACATGTTTTTAACATCCAGAGGTTTAAGATTAGCATGTGTTCCAGAAGCCAGTTGAAATTCATATACTGATGAGGCATAAATGTTTCAAAGTTTTGATTTTGCAAAACTGAAGACATTTTTACATTTCTAGGAGTTTTGCTAGCAAAAAATATAAAATATAACCAGAGTGCTAAATGTTGTACTTGTGGCTTCCTCTTGTACCATAGTGCTATTTTTAAACAGCTCCAAAATTACATTAAGGGTTTTTTAATTCCAATATTTAGCATTAATTTTAAATAGAAACTCTTTTATCCTGGTAATAATTGCATTTAACAAACAATATCAGCAGGAATCTGTGCTAGCAAAGCTAATGCTAACTGCGTAGAGTGGCTAATCACACACAACCGTTAGCATCGTATATTACTGCTTTAATGACACAGTGTTGAGCAGAGAACTCATCAGGATACACTGACTAAATACTGAATACCTCATGCGAAGTAAACGTCTTTTGGATTATACTGTCAGAGGGTCATGATTCATTTATAAGCTCTGCTCGCTTTTGTCACGTCTTATTAGTTAAATTATTTTAAATAGGTAAAATAACGTCTGTGGTAACATTTTAGAATACATGGACTTATTTCCATACAAGTAAAATATCATGGTTTTTCTATTGACTTTTGTATTGAGTTTTAAAACAGACAAGTGAGTATCCTTCATATGCTATCCATCTAAATTCAGTTGAGAAATATCACAAGTATTACTTCTCTAAATTTCCAGTTGTTTTAACACAGACTATTAATTTTTGTCTTCAGAATATTTGCATTGTTCTTCAGCTTTGTGGTTACTTGACAGAAGCAGCTGTACCTCATTAGAGCTTCATCAAACGATGTTAGAATCAAGCCAGTGATAAAAGGATTTAACATGTCATTCACTATTTTGGCTGGAGAACAGTGAACTTTGAACCTGTAAAAACAAAAAATAGAGTATTTTAGACATGAATGCTAATATTATGAAACTGCAGTGTCAAGCTAAACACAGAGATCTACTGTCAAATAAACAATAAACACCATGGCAATAAATTGTGTTGCAACAATAAAATGTAACATTTCAATAAGAACACTATCTATCTATCTATCTATCTACTCTATCTACTCTATCTAATCTATCAGCTAGCTAGCTAGTGGTCCCTAGCTAACAGACTATCTGTTGGCTAGCTAGCTTGCGTGCTAGTTAGCAATCTCTAGCTGACAGTCCAATGTGACACCAAAATAAGAGTAATGAACTTTCTCTGCCACATTCTAGCTACTCCTTTACTGTTGTAGAAGATGGAGGTTTGGAGCACAATGTATGTTCAGTGTTTTTCTTTTTTACTTTGTTTTTTTGTTTTAAAAACCCCTTTTCTTCCATTGTGTGAACTTCTGTGTCTAAAAATCTGATTTTCAGATTCTGTCTGTGGAAAGTTTGAGCCGCATGCGACCGAAGCACTTAATGTGTGCTGTCAAGGATGGCTGTCCAAACACAAATCAGTAGAAATACAATTAGCAATTAGCCTATTTTAAGAAACTGCTATATAATTGCTCTGTGGGCAAGCTTTTAACCCACTTAGGTCTAAGCATTCCTATTTAAACTACAAAGTGCTTTATGACTTTTTATTTTCTGTTAGTCTTAATTTAATTCGGCCCTGCTTATGTCTGTTTCTGTTTTCCATCCTTGCAGATTTGCCCTCTATGGCGACATGTATTCTAACCTCAATGAGGGACTTGTTGTACAGTGTTATTCTCCATGTTCACTATTCACTTAAAGTGAGTGTCAGACCTCGGCAACTTTACTTGCCTCTGCTTAGTTTTCAGCGCAGTGTGTGGACTGAGGGACAAAACGTAGCACTTAAACCAAACCTGGTTTCATCTCAACATTTCATCGGTTGGAAGCTTGCAAGAACACTCATCTGGGATGACCTTCAAACTATTCAGGAAAGGAAAAAAGCTGAGCATTGATATTAAAAGGCAATGCTTTTTCAGTTTGAGTTTAAATTGAACTGGTTTCCAGTAAAAGTCAGATAAGTCTCTAATTGTTTTCAGTGACCAGATTCAGTGCTAGCAATGCTAACCAACAGCAACAGATTATTTCTCTTTGGATTTATCTATGACTGTTTTGAAAATAGATACAGTTTTATGTGTGTTTTAGCAAATTTTCAACAGTCATAAATGCAGTTTATGACTGTCACCACATCTGTCATCTGTGGTGACAGAGGTGACCCCATCTCACCACATGTCATGCTTGTGGCGGCCATATTGGATCTAAACAGATGTTGTTCAACCTGTGAACCTGCCCTGCTTTCTGAAAATGTTTGCACTATGATTTCTGAGGCATAATCATTTGACCTTGGTCTGACCTGTGGCTGTGTTACATAATGAAACTGTACGCCTTGTGGCTGTATTAAAAATGAGATGTAAAAAAAACAGCTCTATGCCTGTGGAACCTGTCGTTCTCTGGTGAGCTACTTGTGTGTATGTAAATATATATACACAACTCATTACTATTTATTTAAGTATTGTACATATTCATTTGGTTATTTATTGATTTATTTATTCCACAGTCCTGTTTATTCGTCAGGCACCTGTGACATTTACTTTGATGGTTGTAATCACTTGGGTTTGTGGTGTAGCGGAGAGGAGGAGGTGGTTATTTTCAGGGTCTGTGGGTGGGGTGGAGAAAGAAACCATAGCTGTGATTCTAACTGTTGCTCTCCTCGTATTGGACAGTGATATACTCTAAGACCACTGTATGTATAACTGCTTGTTGTGAAGATGATCTACAGTGATATGACAATAAAGAACTAAAAACACGATGATAAGCTGTGTCTAAGGTTTATTTTATATACAGAGTCCTCATTCAAAAGAGAAAAAACTGTTTGTAATGTAAAGATTAATGTGTTTTTTTTTTATGCTTGTTTTCCAGAACAACTAGCAAAAAGCATCTGAACTTCAAAAATGTTACATCAGGGTTGATTTTGCTTTTTAGAGTGAATAATGCAAACGAATAAAACAGCAAATTAATTGACACCAGAATGGATAAAATATGATGGCATGTTAGGGTCATTGTAGAAAACCCTAACAATGACCCTGTAGTAACTGTGGCTGTTACTACAGGGTCATTGTTAGAATAATTTTTATAGAATAATTCAGTGATATTCTGGAATATCACTGAATTATTCTATAAAAGAGAAAAAAAAAATTTAAATTGCAACTTTTTGAACTCAGAAACTGACATGTTTTTTTTGTGTTTTGTTTTGTTTGTTTTTTTTAACTGGAATATGTCTTAGATTAATCTCAAACTTTATACGTGTTTTTGTAAAGTTTAAAAGGTGTGAATATTTTCACTGAAATGAATTCCTGTTTGATTTGAATATACAAACTTCCACTAGAGACGCTAGAAGTCAATGTTTCTTTCATGTTGCCGTTTCCCTCCGTTTTTATGCATGTGATATGTTCAGGTGCTTCAAGAGAAGCTTCGAAAAGAATGAAAAATCATAAAAATTATATTTTATCTTACGCCTTGAAGCAATATTTGTACTGTAATTTTCTAAAACATCCCATTAACTAGTCCTCTAACTCGTTACATGTGCTCATTTTGCTGTTTGTCGTTTAAAATAGCCATATTTCTGTTGGCACTTGAAAGCAACAACGCCTTGACCCACTTTCACACACGCCATGTAAACGTTGTGTTTCTGTATCGCTTTATGATGCAAAAACAGCGAACTTCCGGAAACTGTGCTTGCTCTTTCAAAATAAATGTAAAACGCGAAACATACTTTGTAAATTATTTCATAAATACGAGGATTTTATTTTGCCTGTATATGAAACAAACTGATATATATTTCAATTATGAGCTAGAATGTAAAATAAGCAAAGTTAATGGTCAGCGCGTCTCCTGGACCGTCTCAGACTTTTATTGTTGTAGTCTTCGCTGGAAGTTCTTTGTGCTAGCTTTAGCTAACTTCACTCTGTTTCCGCGTGTTGATGCTGAAGCGAGGATCGTGTAGAAACGAGTGTTTTTGCTTCGCAGACAGTCAGAAGTAGAGGAAAATGGACATGAAGAAGAGGGTTTCGTTAGAGTTGAGGCACCGGTCTCCAGCGGAGGTGAGAGTCCCGGGTTTTTAACTATTTGACTGCGGTGTGAACTCAACCGGCAGCGGGAGGGGGAGGAGGAGTGGTGGTGGAGCACATGGCAGCTGGATCTGCAGCTTTACCAAACTACAAGCTAATTTATGTATGTCTTGAAATCAAAGTTGTTCTAAATTAACATATACATTCTGAATGTTTGGAGGTAAATTTATTTGCTGTTCAGTCTACATGTATCTAATGCGAGTATAAACTTGTGCTGGTGACGCTGAAGTTAGACTCTGTTTCGGAACTTCAGTAAAGGGTTATTCGGATAATTTTTAGAGTTTGGACTATCTTTATTGAACTATGAATCAGAATATAAAATCCTTAGACTGGTCATACTTGGACTTAACTATTCTAAACTGAATAGTATTTTTTTTATAAAGTTGGTGATTTGTGAAACATTAGTTTTAATGTGAAACTAAAACTAGTATTTTAATACCCATTTTTTTATCTTTAAAATTGCAGTTTAAACTGCAACAATTACACTCGTCTCGCCTGACCTGAGTAGTTATACACTGAATATTCATTCTTAAAAACAGACATAAATTAGAGAAATTTATAAATGTCTGTTGTAATTTTTTTTTTAATTTCACAAAATTAAGACAACAAATAAAACGAAAGTTTTTAAGAATATTTGTATTGTGTAAATGACTCAGTCAAACTTTAAACATGCAATTTATAAACGATATATGATCATCCTAAATCCTGAAATACCAGTTTACTGCAGCTCCAAATCGGATACCAACTTCAGCCTCATACATCCGTGTTTGTGTCTTGGGCCTAGCTAATATCTGGAACTACATTACTACGCAGCTGTGTTTGACTCCGTTAATCTAAAGTGATGATTACCGCAAATTATTAAAATAGCTTAAAAATGTTTTATTTAAATTCATGGAAGTTATTAAATATGTTTATAAACCAATAAATATGTGTCGTTTAAATATTACAACGTATTATAATTAAAACTCGGCAGGAAATGAGTTTGGAATGTTAATCTTTTTACATCAAATAAAATTAAAATAGAAGGTTAAGCTTTAAATATTAATTTCTGAGTTTGCTTACACTGAACTTTGTCCCCTTTGAGTGTATTTTTACGTTTTGTTACTTTAATAGCTGTCTGTACCAACGCTGTATCAGGAAGTAGTCGGAGCCCATGGCTGTAACGTGCCGTTAAGTGCGCGCTAACACTAGCTTGAAGCTAAAGTAGCCTAACGGTAATTTATTGCGCCCGATGTGTTATTCACGTTAGTTAAAATTCTCAGGTTTGGCATTAAACTTAGAATAACAATATTTAGTGTTTATTATTATTGTTTTTTAGCGTTTATGGAGGTTAAAAAGAGCAGAGCGACGGTTAGCAGATATGAGACCCACGTGACGCCGCTCGTGCGTCGGGAGTTTACAAACAGAGAGGAGGCTGGGTTCCAATAAAGACCTGGTCAGGACCCTTCCCAGTTCTGAAACTGGTCAGGACCCGTCCCAGTTCTGAAACTGATCAGGACCCGTCCCACTTCTGAAACTGGTCAGGAGTCCTTTAAAATTACAAAACTGCTAACTGATCCCTTTTATTTATAAAACTACTCTGTTCCAGTATCAGAGTGATGAAGGGTGTTTTCCATTTAGATTGAAACTAAATATATTTTACAACCATTACAGACTCATTTTCATCTGGCTGGTTAACTTGGCTGTAACTTGTTCCACAAGGGAACCAATGATAGTTCTAATTAGCAAGTAGCTAGGTCTGGAATTGCACCATTTGGTGGGTAAGTGGTTGATCAGGCAGTTGTTGAAAAGAGATGGATGTTCCCCTTTTCAAATTAAAACCATTGAATTAAAATGCATCCTGTTGAGTTCTGTGCTAACGACTCACAGCCTTAGTTGAGTTGCAGAGCTTTACATGTGAATAAAAACCCTCCACGCCTGACAGTCAAGTCCTGCTGAGAGATCAGATCACTGTTTCCATGCTAATAAACACACAAAGAAGCACACTCTAGCTGCTAATTTGTTGTGGGCTGGACACACACAAGATTTCAACGGGTCTGCTGGTGTTTCTGTAGTATTTAGGAGCTTTAATTACTTTATTATTTAGCCACCAACATGGCTGGGATTCATTTAAAAAGCTGAGGTTGAGCTGTACTAAAAATTTTGACGAATAAATAGAGGAAATATCTAATAGCTTGCTTGTTATTATTGCAGGCATATTGTTCTTTTCCTAGAGATTATATGTGTTTGGTGTATAATCGTTTATCACAGTGGACTTCGCTTTTAAAAACATAATTTAAATAGTCACCTGATCTCCACCATTAAATTTATGAGAAAAAATATGATGTACAAAATTATTCTAATACTGGAATGATTCTGAATCCTACTGTTATAGATATGTTCAATTTTGTTCCTCCATTAAAATATTACAATAATTTTATACCTTAGTATTAGTTGGATGCGTCTGATCATTGTTGTGCCCTCTGGTGGCCACTTAAGGCACATCACCTTCTAAATCATAAAATATTTTTAAAAACTTATAAATAAAACATTTATAATAGAGATCATTATTACTGTAAACTAGGGCAATAAATAGATTATTAATTAATGATTCCATGATTCAAAATAGACACATTTCAAATACACTGATTTGAAATTTTTGGCCAATTCCAATATTAATATCCCAGTCAAGGCTGATATTTATTGAAGTTAAATTTACTATCCCCAACCCACCACATAAAAAGTTAAAGTCCTGACAATCCTTTGCTGCATCACCACTGCAAACCGTATTGTGATGTTGAAGCGTTTGAAGTTTTTAAGAAGCTGAAAAACATTTGATTGATTTAATTTTGGATGCGTAACTGTAACATGTAACGGAAGAGATGGTCTGGTTCTGATGATGCGTTCAGGTGCAGGAACTGGTTCTGGACAACTGCCGCTCCAGTGAGGGGAAGATCGAAGGAATCACAGAGGAGTTCTCCAACCTGGAGCTGCTCAGCCTCATCAACGTCGGCCTGACCAGCGTAGCGGACATCCCCAAACTGGACAAGCTCAAAAAGGTGAAATCTATTCAGAATCCTCTGGCAACAATAAGCTGATGTTTCTGCAGAGTGTAACTTTTATCAGTACTGAAACTGACTGTACCATAACATGAGACAGATGATCTGTGAAAAATGAAGCGAGCTCCTCCACCTTCACCCAGTGCTTACTGGAAACAACCAATCAGAGCCAGGAGGCGGGTCTTAGTGCTGTCAATCAGCCGGACTCTCTCTTATGTCGCAGCTTGGAGAGAATGTTGTGAATGCTAATGCTAGTTAGCAGTCATCAGTGATTGCATAAATTAAAAATAATAATAATAATTTTCTTTTCAAGTTTGAAAAGTAAAAAAATTGCTAGAAAAAAAGCTGGTTTCTAGATAACGTGAAAATTTCTGAGTTCAAAATTTCTATTTTTTAAACACAACACTTTGTAAGTTTTTTTTATTATTGTAAGTTTTTTTTAATTATTATTCAAAAGAAATTCTGAGATAGTCTAAAATAGTTTTGGAAAACAAAAAACCCTCAATTATGGACTAGAAAACAGGGTGAGGAGAGCCGAACCGAAACAGTTAGTTGTTTCTCTGCCACCTGCACATTTAGTGCAGAGTACACATGAGTGATTGACAGCACTAAGCCCCGACTTCTGGTTTTGAGTGTTTTGTTTTCATGTGTTTCTGCTGATAATAGCCTCTCTCTGCTATTATCAGCAGTTTCCCGCTGCAGTTTTAAATGAGCGGTTAAATTATGAAACGTGTTGTGATATTGAGAACATTTAGACTGCAGAGTCTCTTTCAATCCCACTAACTGCTTTAATTTTGCTCCCCTCTGTGTCTGTAGTTGGAGTTGAGTGATAACAGGATATCAGGCGGTCTGGAGGTTCTGGCAGAGCGGCTCGTCAATCTGACGCACCTCAACTTGAGCGGCAACAAGTTCAAAGACATCAGCACGCTGGAGCCGCTGGTGGGTAGAAATGAGGTTCTGGTTTGGTTGGTTACCAAAGACATGATGCCTGCTGGCTGTTAGCTTACAGTCGACCTTCAAACTGGAATATTGAAGCATTTTGACTTAACGACTTAAACATATAATCTGACTTTTTTTGGTTTTCTCACTTTCTGTCATTTGAAAAGAAATTTCAAATGACAGGAAGTTCTTTCAAATCCCTTTTGTGACTTGTCAGCAACTGACCAATCAGCGTTCCAAGTACACATACTCCGACAATATTGAGGGTGTCTATCATAGAAAACAGGCTGGGGTCAGAGAAACTTTGAGGAAAATAGTTTTTGTCATAACGACCCTTACTGATAGCTCCGTGCTAATGACTCACGGCTCTGTGCTAACGACTCACACAACTCTGCTAGATTAAAATAACAATGCCAAACATCTATTCATTTCCAGGTCAATGAGTGAAGGTAGTAGTGCTGCATTTTATGCGTGTTGATTCCAACGGTAGCTGAAGACAGACTGCAGTAACAGCTTTCCTGGCATTTAAACACCGTTTCATGCTCCTGCTTATTTCTAAGGATTTTCCTGAAGGCAGATCTTCACAACCCGGCTTTATTTAAGTCATTACTCACCCATTTTGTAATCGTAAAATGCGTCCCGCAGCGTTCACACTTACAGCTAACCAGACTTTTTTGGGATTTATCCTTGATTTTTCCGTTATTTCCCACTAATAACCTGAAGTAGGACTAGTTGCAGAAGTTTCTTGCCTGCCGTCTTTGCCTCAGTGTTGGTTTATTAGGCAAAAATGACTCAATAAATGTCTGGGGTAACGCAATGAGGTTAATTGGTCTGCCTTAGTAACGGTGTGTTTGTTGGAGGACGGCTAGCCTGGCCCTAATATTTAAAACAAGATGGCCGCCCTGGCCGTACTGACAAAGCGATGGAACAAAGGAGGGAATTGGTGAAAAAAATTCAGATTCTGTAAAAATACAGTTCTCAAAATCCAAAAATGTAATGATTGATTTCTGGGCTAGCCCTATTCTGTCAGCAGAGTTTGTGAGTACTTGTGAAGCGGAGGGAACCGGTTCTGCTCCTGGTTCTGCTCCTGGTTCTGTTCCTGGTTCTGTTCCTGGTTCTGCTCCTGGTTCTGTTCCTGGTTCTGCTCCTGGTTCTGCTCCTGGTTCTGCTCCTGGTTCTGCTCCTGGTTCTGCTCCTGGTTCTGCTCCGGTCCAGGCGGCTGAACGGTTGTTGTTGTTTGTTTGGCCGCTGCAGAAGAAACTTCCTCAGCTGAAGAGTTTGGACCTGTTCAACTGCGAGGTGACCAACCTGGGCGACTACCGGGACTCCATCTTCACGCTGCTGCCTCAGCTCACCTACCTGGACGGCTACGACGCTGACGACTGCGAGGCGTCCGACTCGGACGGGGAGGCCGACGCCGTCGATGATGAAGGTCTGTGCGGCGGCGCCAAAGCTCAACGAACGGTTCGTCGTGTTTGACGTTAATCTGAATCTTCTGCGTCCCAAAGGAGAGTCGGAGGAGTTCTGGGAGGAGGAAGAGGACGATGATGAAGATGTGGTGGCGGAAGAGGACGACGACGACAGCGGCGATGATGAGGTTAGCTTCCTGGTTCATCTCCTCATCTTCATCATGTTGGTCATCACATTAACATGCTGCTGTTTCTGGCAGGAGGGCGCCGTGAACGGAGAGGTGGACAGCGAGGAAGATGACGAGGACGATGATGAAGAGGATGACGAGGAAGATGATGGTGAGTAGCCGAGTTCTTCTGCTGGTTTAACCTCCAGTCTGAGATAAAATACAACTTTCTTTTTAAAACGCCTTCAATAACTTTTCAACCATGGAAAGGTTGAAACATTTGACCCTCTTTAGTAATGCCCCTAAATAAAATCCATCCTGGTGCAATTAATTACAGAGGGTTTTATTTTTAAGGCCTTAAAGTGTCTTAAATTCATTACCAAAATGTTAGCCTTAAATACGTTAGTCACAGGTCTTACATTTTATTCTGGCAGGAATATTTATTTAGTTTTTTTTGTTTGAAGAACTTTTTTGTCAGGCAGTTTGAGGCGGTTGCTAACTAGCGGCTAATGTACCTGTGCTAGCTTTTTTTTGCATTTATTATGGATGCAAACTGCAAAGTTTCTGCTGCCAGCCCATAATCGCACCCAATCATGTCCTATATTAATGGATTTTTTCAGTCTCAGATTTCATTCAAACTGGATTAAAAAGTTCTTGTGTCATAAATGTTACTTTCTGAAACCTGCAGATGCCCTGAATTAGTAACTAGTTAAGTTCAACGGGTGACTTGTTTCCTCCACAGACGAGGATTCGTCTCCGGTGAAGGGACAGAAGAGGAAGAGGGACCAGGAAGATGAAGAAGATGAGGATGATGAGTGAACCTCCCACTGTTTCCCACCAGCCAACACCAGCTCTGCTTCCACTCCCACTGGGCTGCATCCCATCCGTTAAATCTCCAAAATCAAAATAACTTCTCCTCCATGTTTATCTTTTATCAACAATCTGCTCAACTCCTCAGATTCTTCCTACATTTTTTTGTAGATTTCTTATAAACTCAGGAATAAAATGTAAAAACTCAAAAGTTAGAAGACATTTATTAACTTTTTTTTTTCCTCTTAAAATATGGGATTTCCTCCCTTTTTTATTTTTTGTCATATTTATACAATCGTCACTTTTTCAGGAGCTCAAGGTGGAAAATGACCACATTTAATTTTTACCATACAGTTTAATTTCTTTCTCTGAATACATGCAACTATATTTAACAAATAGCAAGACAAAGATTGTAATATTTTCACAGAAAACATAAATCTAATATTTTCCTCTTTAAAACATCTGAAGTCATAAAATAAAGCCTCAGTTGAATTAACGTTTCGTTGGTCGATTCCATCAGAAGCCGTTTGTGTGATGATGTAAAATAGGATATGAAATGATTTAAATTCAGGTCGGTGGATGCAGGTTTTTGTATTTTTGAGGTTTGATTCTCGTTTTTCTCTCCCTTTGACCTTTGACCCGATCTGTCGTCCCGGTTCCCCGCAGCCAGCTGCGCTCAGGGCAAACTGTGTTGTTTTGTTTGTGTTTTTTTTGCCAGCAGAGCTTTTTAAAAAAAATCTATTTTTTCAGAGAAAGTTTTGTTTACTTTTGTATGGCTGCCTCTGGGTGCCGTCGCGCTCTCTCTCTCTCTCTCTCTCTCTCTCCCTGTCTCTCTCTCGCTCTCTCTCCCCCGTCTGCCTCGGTGTTCGTTTCCAGAGAGATCCGTCACTGTCGCAGCGAAGCCATGAGGTCGTTTGCTCGTTTTATTTTTATTACTTTCTGTAAGTTAAAAATGAGAAATCATACAAAAGGACTCTGTAAATAAAATCTTAACATTTTCCTCCTGGTGTCTCTTCATGTTTTCATTCTGAATTTACACAAAACTTTTCCTAATGAAAAGTATTTTTGTTAAACTTTTATTGGTAAATTTTTTGACAAAAAGTTGTGAATTGCAGAGAAACAGAAATTTACCCCCCAAAATTAAACATTTCTTAAATTAAAACAAATTCTAGAGGAAAACCTAAAATGTCTGAGTTTCAAAAGTTAAACATTTGTCATGTGTTGAAAATCTTAGATTAACTTTTAAGCTCAGAAATGCTAAATATGTACTACTGCAGAACTTCTAGTAACTTGTAGTTATGATGTTTGTCCACAAGGGGGCAACAAATCAACGCTTTTAGGTTCAGCCTGGGGCTGAACGATATGAGTTAAAAATCAGTAAAATCTTTTTTTATATATGTACATATATATTAAGTTAAATTTTAATTCGATCTTTTTCTTTAACTTTTCCTAATAAGGAATTACAAATTTGCTTTTCGGAAAATATTTTTTAAAAAGTCGCTTTTATTTGAATAATTTCTTCTGGTCATTGACTTGAATTCAAAGTCCAACTAAATATAAGCTGTAAAAGACTTAAAATAGTTCATCATTATTAACACAAAACTTCATTTGATTAAACTGGTTCATTCAGTTTAACCTCCACAACATTTAGCAGTTTATAACAGCAGCTTCATTATTTTCAACAAGCTGCAAATTATTTAGGATCTACATTACTTTTGTTTCTTTATATGTTTTATAACATCATTTGCTTTTATTATATCAGTCAAAATTATCTATACTATTGAATGCTGAATAGTTTTTCCCTACAAAACTAATAATTTTCATTTCATTGCTTGAATCGTCACAAACAAAAATAAAGTAGTTCAATATTTGACAATTTTATGCATTTCTTGTTTTTTATTTTCCCATATTTAATCATTTCTCTCAGTTTAACTTCAGATTCCACTGATTATTGTTTACAGTTGCTCAGCTTTACTCAAAGATTGTTTCTAATGTTTACTGAAAATTACTTTGCACAATCCTGTGAAAATGTTGGAAATTTTCAGGATTTGTCACTAAGATGCGACTTTGTTGCATTAGAAAACAGTGAAGAGTCAGCAGTTTATAACATTTAGTACAAACATGCACTAAATATTGATGTTTTCTGTCTGTTCATTTCATTTAATTATCGAGTTTTAATCTTATTTTCACATATAAATACATATACATGTAAATTAAACAGTTCTTTGTTTCCGGAGCAAAAGTGAAACAGCTTCCATGTTGTAAAGGTCATAAGGTCAGAGTGAATAACTGATGTGGTCAGAAGGTCGCCCTCAGGTTGCTCCTGTTCTTTATATCCAGCTCCAGTTTAGCGATTCTCACCTGCAGGATGGAAACAAACAGAATCATTTCACACAGTTTTTTTGTTTTAAAGTGCCTAAACTTTGCGTAGCTCGATGCTGGACCACATGTTGAAGTCATTTTTTCATTAATTTTTTCATAAATAAACCATTGTGTGTTTTTGCACAGACCTCCTTCTGATGCAGCTCCTCCTTCAAGCCTCTGATCTCGTCCTGCTGTCTGTAAAACGCCTGCAGGAGCTGAAGCAGAGACTCAGTCACTGACTTTATTCTGGGGTTTAATCCTGTGGTTCTCTGCGGTTCTGTTGGACCTCGCTCTCGGTAGTGGGCGGCGGTTCCTCGGCCGGTTCGCGGCAGTGCGGCGTGCAGCGGTAGAACCACAGCGGCCCCTCCGTGTCGTCCGGCTGCCAGCCCGACAGGTCGCTCAGCTCTCGGGGATATTTGGCGTCCTGATAGGCCAGCTGCTCCTCCAGGAAGGCCTGGAATCAACATTTGGACGGAACCGAGTGGAGACGTTTACACAACCAGAACCATCTCTACTGTTTTTATCAATTAGACTTTTGGTTCTTAAAGGTGATATTTTATTAATTTTTTGCCCCTTTGGTTTCCAGAGGTCAGATTGATGTGACCCGGCGGCCATCTTGTTTCTTCTGGTTAACTAAACTTTGAATTCAGGTCAAAAACCACAAAATATAGATAAAAACAAAGATTTCATGATGTTGATTTTATTTTAAAAATACTATAACTTTATTCTACTTTCACCTTTTTCTTATAATATTCTCATACATCTTTATTATAGTAATATTATGATTTTATTCTGTTCTTATTATTCTCATAATTTAGTTTTTTCTCATTATGGCCCTGATACTCTGGCCTCCATCTCAGTGTTTTGTGACTGATCGTATCAGTACCTTTTCTATAAAGTCCAGGTGTGTGTTAGTCTGCAGCCTGGCGGCGCTCAGCTGCCTCAACTGGTTTTTATCCACAGGAGTTTCAGCGTATGGGTTTTCCACATGAGCCTCCGGCCTCAAGGACATCAGCACCGGGCCTGAAGAGCAGAAGAGAGCCTGGTGACTACTATAACTCTAACCATCTGAAACCAGTGGGATGTTTGTGAGGGTTGATACCCCTGTTGATGCCCAGCAGCCACTCCTGAGCCGTCAAAGCTGCCTGGTTTCCAGCCGTCATCGGATACAAATCCTGGTGGAAAACCTGAGACTGGAACAGCAAACCTCTCCTCATCAGCTGCTTAATCAATGAGAACGACTCATCGGGACGATCGATACCTGTTTCCGTGGTATGATCATCGACAGAGGCTCCACCAGGTCTTTGACGGCAATCAGCCGATAAAAACGGAAAATCTCACACACGCTCACATCCAGGCCGCGTTTCGGCATCACACCTGAAATCACAACAAGAATACGAAACGTTTCCCAACAGATTTAATCTGAACTCTGTGCACTGTCAGCTCTCAGTCCTTTAACGTTATCTGTTCAGGACGTGTCCAACATGAGGGCCGGGGGCCATTTGTGGCCCTTGAAATAACTAAAGCTAAAGCAAAACCAAAGGTAACTGGTTAGCATGAGTCCTGAACATTCACTCATAGTTCAGTGTTTCACAATCCAATATGACATTGTTTTTGGTTTCTGTTGCCCAAACTGCTTCCTGTTTGCAGAGCAAACTAATTTTAGGGATGTTTGTCCCCAATTTTTACTTCCACTACATTCAAAATCTGTGTATGCTTGTTTATTATCAGCACTTTCTCAAACCAAACTTGTTTTCTCCATTTGAAGTATTTAAATAGGTGAATCACTCCGACCCAGTCCTTTCTGTGGCAGCAGCGATCGGTACTCCATCAGGAAGCTGATGTAGGGTTTCTCAGAGCTCAGCTCGTAGTATCTGATGTTCCCGTCCCCCTGAAACACGACAACAACATTCATGCCGAACCTCATTGCTGCTGTTTTTATCGAGAGGCAAATAATCAGAAGTACTTCTAGATTATTTACACCAAAAACCAATCACACTGATTGGTCAATAATACTTTACTGAACTTGGAAAGCGTTTTAGTGTTCAGACCCAACATGTTACATTAATTACTCTGGACTTAATTATCAGTAATTTTAAAACCTTTCCAGCCAAGTAGAGCATCTGTGTATCAGGGTCGTAGAACGGGAAGAGAACTCCTGCAGATCCGTCCAGATCCTCTTCATACAGAGGCTCTGATAAATCATCCTGCACAAACAAAAGGTCAAAGAGATGTTTTAGGTTTAAACAAGCGGAGACACAACTGATTGGTGCGGGAGGTTGTGGTGCTTTCTGCAGCTAATGTTCTGGGTAAGAGGTGGATCAGGACGCTACATGTTTATTGAAGTGAACTCTTTAGCGGTTTGAATGCATGTGAACGCATGAAAAACAGGAAGTGGTCTATGGCGCAGGGCATTCTGGGTAAATTCAACCAAAACAAACACGCTAGGCTAATGCTAGCGGGGGAAATGTGTTGTGGTCTTTTACAAACAACAAGAAAAATCCTCCAACCGCTAAAATCTGACGCTTTTCCATTTTTGTTTACATTTTGCAAAGAGGGAAGTTGCGCCAGGTTCTTCTTCAGAGGTTTTCAAATTGTTTCCTTCAGTGGTTCTTGCTGCAGCGCCCCCACAGGCGAGGAGGGGAAAAGGTTTTTCAAAAGGTTTGCTTGGTTTGACTCAATGCAGTCTGAAAGTGAACTACAGCAACTGAAAATGTAAAAAAAAAGTAGCAATTTTCCCCAGCTGAACCCTGAACTAATTCTAGCTGCTGGGTTTAAACTAGAGTCTTACTGGGTCCCAGAGGATGATCTGTCTGTGGTTCCAGGCCGAGCTTCCAGTGGACAGGAGCATCTTCAGCCCTCTGATGTATAAAACCTTGTTAGCCCTGTGTGTCTTGTTGCTGGAAACCTGTAAAACCAAATAGTAACATGACTTCCAGTTCCACCAGCCGACACAAAAACACTCTTAGAAAAGCCACCTGTAGGATCTTCCCGGTCCGCGGCTCCAGAACCCGAATCTGCCGGTCTTTAGACGTGACCGCCAGCCTGCTGCCGTCGATGTTGAAGCTGACGGACAGCAGCAGCGCCTCGGACGGGTAGCGATGGTGGACGGGCATCAGAACCACCCGGACCGGGTGTCTGATAACAGAACCGGAATGGGACACATCCCAGAGGAGAACCTGGACAAGGTTTCAATAATACGTTTGTAAACAAATAGATTTAGATTTTAATGGGTTTTTTTGTTTAATGGAAACACTGCAATTGTGAAATAGTTTTTTTCATCATCAGCGGAATACCAGCAGCGTTTTGTTCGGTGTTATTTGTCCCTGACCAAAGAGGCGGCTGACCTTGTAGTCGTAGCCCGAGCTGAGCAGCAGGTTCTCTGCAGTTGGATGCCACTCAATGATCGCCACCCTCCTGCTGTGGCCCGTCAGAGTCTTCCTGGCCTTGGTGAGGTTCTGTTGGACCCCACACACTGGAATATCCCAAATCTTCACCTGCGTTCAGACGCAGAATTGTGGTTTTATCCTCTATGTTGACATTTCCACTAACCTGACCTTGATTTTAGGTTTAACCATAAAATAAAGTCTGAACCAAAGGAACCCTTTGGAAAAAGAACCTTTAAATGTGAATAAACAGAGGAAAACATGGCTGCTTACAGTGGCGTCTTCAGAGCAAGAGGCAATGCAATAATCGTTGAACGGATTCCATTTGACGTCCAGAACTCGGCCGCTGTGACCACAAACCCTGGGATAGTGAGGGTCGACTCTCCCCAACTGGAAGACATTTTACTTTGCTAAATTAAACTAATTATTTAAACATTTCTAACCAAACGTTTAGTTTAGTTTAGTTTAGTTTTCTTTGGACAGTAGACGGACAGAAGATCTTCAAGGCTTCGTCAGTTTAAGTAAAATAATTGTTGTTTTGGCTGGAAGTGACCCGAGTTTGACCTACATACACAATGAATGGGCAGGACTAGGAAGGCCCCGCCCCCGGCGCACTCCGTCACCACGGCGATGAAGCAGGGATTGGCTGAGCAGTAGTGGTTGTCATGGACGCTTCTTGTGATTGGCACTCCGTCGTAGCTGTGCTCTTTGGTCGCTGGCTTCCCGAAGACGTAGCGAAACTTTGAGCATCGGAAAGACGAGCGCCACGACATCTGGAGGACAGGAAGTGACAGAACAGGAAGTTAGGACAGTTTCACACCAACCACACAGCCTCAAAGGGGCAGTTCGATGTGTTTCCAGGCACATTCTGCCATCTTATAGAACAATTTCGCTTTAAGTCTTTAGAAAACTGGAGCTGCGCCTCGAAGGCGGAGCTAGGTCCTCCCAGGCGTTTTGTACAACTAAATGGTTGCCATGGAGAGTAAAAGATTTCACAAACATGCATGAAAAAAAATCCAGTTTTGTTTTTGATGAGGCAATAAAATATGTTGATTTTACACAGTGCACTGCAAAAACTTGTACTTGTAGAGTTTCCAGGGCAAATATTTTAAATAAGACAAAATTAGGAGCTTAAGGTAATAATGTCTTAATAGAGATAATAAGATTAAAAAAATTACTGAAAATGAAACGTTGGTTTTTAATCTCATTTTCCTCCCATGTTGATCGTCGGTAAAATCCCAGAACCTTGCTCTGCCAAACTCAGCAGCTTCGTTATCGGTGCTGATCAATAATGCATCCAGTCGCAGTTATTGCTTCTCATAATTTTATAAATAATAAATCAGCTTCTTTCATGCTTCATGTCTTTAATTGCGCCGTCAGTTCACCTCGCAAATTGAAAACCTTTTGTACAAAACGCTTTTAAATATTTATTGCTGAGACCGACGTCCGCTGACCTTTGACTTTTGCTGCTAAAGATCAGTTGAGTGGGCAGAGAAAATGTAATAACTGATAAAAATGTTAAAAGACAATAATAACACAAAGTTATTTAAAGTTACAAACTTTCTCTGACCAAACTGATGGATGAAGTCTCACCTTGAGTTGGTTGAAGTTCCTGCTGCCCCTCTTCCTCCAAACTAACGTGAATATAAGTTGGTGAAACGTTTTTATTCTGGATCTAAATATAGATCGACCCGACCTCTTACTGGAGGCTCCCCTCCTCGCTTCTTCTTCTTCTTCTTGTTCTTGTTCTTGTTCTGATCCATGACGTCTGGCCTCCTCTTCCTCATTAGCTGAGCCGTTTATGCTCGGCTGCTCAGCGACAAACACCCAGCTACAATCTGATACGACTGCAGCCACACACACACACACACACACACACACACACACACACACACACGCACAC
>VMRN01000294.1:44947-113281 GCA_010277015.1 Poeciliopsis turrubarensis
ATTAGTTTGGTTGGTTTTACACATCAGCTGAAAATGTAACAAATGTTGCGGTTTCATTCTCTAATTAAACCAAGTCAGGTGTGAAAATACACACTGCAAAAATCACATTTTATTGGTCTAGTTTCTACAGCAAATCTGAAATAAGACAAAACTGACTTAAAATTAAGATTTTAACAAGATAAAGGAACTTTATGTAAGTCAATAATTTCTCAATATCGATGAAAACATTAAGGCATATTAATGTTTTCCCACATTACTTCACATATAACATGGGAAAATGTGAGGTTATAAGTGAAATAATCTGCCTGGAGAAATAGTAAATTTGATCAATATTGAAGAATTATTGACTTTTTAGTTTCTTCTTTTTCAAGAAACTAAAAAGTTTCTCGCTAGAAACCTTTTAGTTTCTTGATAGAAACACTTCAAGTACACTTTTGCAATAGAAACTAAACTGAAAATACTTAAGATTTGTGTGTTTTTTGCACCTGAAAGCCCTGTGTTATAGATACTCGAGAAACTAGAGGGATTCATGACTTACGTCTTTATGCTGATGATATAATTGTGTATTTTCGAGTGGTAAAAACTTTCTGTGCCGATTTATTTCAACATAATCTACCAGGTTCTCTTTTTTAGTTTGTTTACCTCAATGCAACCAAACTCTCCAACCCCTTCGCCAAAATCCTCCCAGCTGACACAAGCGTTGATGTGCATCCGTTTAATGGTGAGGAAACTCATATCAGCTCAAAGCCATTTGTTTGGATTTTGCTGTAGGAGAGTATTTGTTTCTTCACATGCAGGATGCAGGCCAAACCTCCAATGTCCATTTTGGAAAGAGCTGTGATTCTTTAGAAACCTCTCAGCGGTAGGAAAAACACAAACCCCAACAGGTTTATCTCAAGCAGCTGAAACTCACAGAAACAAGACGTAACATTCTCAACGTGTCGCTCAGGGCGTTCCCAGAAAACTCCCTGATCGTCCGTGAAGCGCTGAGAATGGACCTGCCTCGGCACCTCGTCCTCAGGAGAGTCCAGAAAAGGCTTCAAACCATCGGGTCAAACTACACCGACCTCAAAGATTTGGTCGCAGACCTGTTCGAACAAGATGGCCTCCCGTCGTCGCTGGACCAGGAGATCCCCATGGAGACCAACCAGCTGGAGGAGGCCATGATGATGAACAGCCCCGTGGTGAAGGACGCCATGCGGCGCGGCGTGCCCCCTCACCTCATCAAACCGCTCCTACGGGCCAAAATATTAAGAAGTGGCGCCCCCTACTCTGACGTCCGTGAACTGCTCGCAGATGTGCACAAACATTAGATTAAAACAGCCAATTTATCAATAAAAGTGCTCACACTTTTACAGTAGTGTTGGTGATGGTGTCCGGGTGATCAACGTTTTGGAAAGAAGGCACTTTCATTGGATTTTGGAGGAAATCTGTTTCCATCTGGAGACTGTGTCAAACCAACCAAACCCTTTGAGCAGCCAGTTCCCCTCCTCGCCTGTGATGGCGCTGCAGAAGGAGACAACATGAAAACCTGTAAATACAACTAAACACAACTAAAACAAACACGTTAGTTCAGCACTAACAGGAGAAATGTCTTCTGGTCTGAACCAATAACAAAAGAGAAATCATTCAACAGTCTGACGCAAATCTAATTTAGCTGACATTTCACAAAGGTAGAAGTTGTTCTCGCTGTCTTAGTGTTGTTTATCAACTGTTCTTGGTGCAGCGCCACCACAGGTGAGGAGGGGTAATAGGTTTTCCAAAGGGTTTAGTTTGTTTTACTGGCAGGAGCTGAAAAAATATGTTGCAGAAAAGATTCTCTAGTTGAGCACAATATTTGGCTTCTCTAAATTAACAGGCTTCTGGGAGGAAGAGGAACATTTTCCAATAACATGCTACGATTATGAAATAGTAATTAATGCTTGGTTTAGTTTCAACCTGAATTATTTTTGAAATTGTTAAAGATCAAATCATTTCAATGATATCCTAATATGTAAAAAATGATCTAATCTTTTCACAAACCCTGACAGGTCAAACTTTGTCATACAGAAAAATCTTGTCAAATTGTCGCGACTCAGATTATCTTTGGGTTTAATCTGGAAACTGTCATATTGTGTTTTGCTCTCATTGTCAGTAAAATCTGATAATGTGTTGTTTGTCGTCTGAACACAAGATTCAGTGGATTTTGGAGACAAAACATTTCAGAGCATCTTTAATATCTCCAGTCTGGACTGGGACCAAATTATTTTTACCCTCCATGATCATTAATGTAACATGTGAAATTACACGACATACAGGGAAAATCTCTGCAAGTCGTGTTGTTTCAACGTTAACAGTTGAAAATTGATACACACTTTGACTTCTTGAAGATATTACATGATAGCAACAGATGCAAACTGTAACTTCATCACTAAACGACACTTAGTTGGTCACAGAGTCTATTTTTATTTTATTATTTGAAATCAAAATGCTGTAAAAACTATTCTTACACATTTATCCACAAAACTGTAGTTTTTTGCAGTTGAACTTGTGGTGACAAACATATCAGTAACTTTATGATGCTGTTTATGTCTTTTCTCACAGCTTTCCTGTGCTTCTCTTCTTGCATAATTGTGTTTCGTTCACTGACCTCTGAACTGCAGGGAGCAAAGAGACTCGTTTAAAAACGATCAACTCTACAATGAGCTACAATAATCTGCTCTCGGTTTGGGAGGGAGAGACGTTTCTGTAGAGCTCCGTAAATCAAATCAACTGTATTTGTACCTAAACATCCTGATGTGTTGTGTGAAGCTGCAAAGTCAAAGACAGAATATTATATTTAGTCGAATTTATAAACTTTCCCATTTACTTTATATTGTAACATAACATTAACAGTTTCCGGAGAAAGTTAAGAGTTAATTTGCCTTCAGAGATCAGATGGTTATCAACTATTGATAGATCAGTGAAAGTCAGAACACTCTAAGCTATCTTCATGTGTTGTAAACATGATCAGTCAATCCTGCACATAATTCCCGGTTAGTGATCCATGCACCTGACGGCGCCTGCAGAGGAACGAAAACGAATACAGTCAACGCTTTATCGGACGTTTTCTCTATACGTCAATGTCTGTCAACGTAGAGCAGCGATTGATCCATCAGCCATTTATCAAGTTCACTGGACCTGCAGCAGCTTCTCCAGATGTTTGAAATAGTTTAACATTGTTTAGCTGCATTAAGCTGCAGGACCAGAGATGTTATCTGATGAGAAAGTGATCAGATTGTCTCTAAAGACGCAGGAGATGTTGACACATGTTATAAGTTTAAAGATAAAAATAAAACAGATTTTTACATATGTGAAGCTTGAAGTTGGAGGAAAGTGTGAAATAAGCATCAGAATGAGCAGTTTTAGGGCCTCTGTCACTTTAAATCCAAATGAGCTGCTGCCGGCGACGCCCCCAACTCCATGTTTGCAGTGCAGGTGAATATGGCTGCAAACAGATGAACAGAGAACAGAAACACCAACAACCAAGACAAAATGTTCAAAACAGGTAAAAAACCTCAAATCAAGCAATAAAATGACGGATTTATTCAGTTCATTTGTGTTTGTAAATGAACTGAATCGATCCCAGTTATCAATAAATCAGTTTATTATTGAAGCAGTTTAAAATGTTTCATTACAGCATTCACTCCTGTTGAGTCGTTGTGTGGAGCGACTGCGGAGAGGAAGAACTCCCCTCTAACAGGAAGAAACCTGCAGCAGAACCAGAACCGGGTTCAGAACCAGCAGCCATGAGAGGAGTTGGAGCAAAGACCCAGGAGAACCTTCTGTTCATGGAAGTGAAAAGCTTCAGAGGGAGAACGGTTCGGTGATGCAGCATCATGCCAGGCAAGGCCCAAACCCACAGCAGGCTGCGGATGACGACCTCAGTGACCCCAACCACCGGGGTCACTCTGCTGGAAACCCTGGAAGTGTTCCTGGGTGCTTCCTGACCCAGCCCTCCATTTGGACCTTAAACTTTCTCAGCAAAATGCTGCAGGTATCTTTCTGTTAAGTGATATTTACAAGTGTGAGTTTTTGAAAAGTGACGATTTCACTCTGAGTTTTTAAAGGCCTGAAACTCGTCCTGTTGTTTCTATCAAAACATTTCTTACTTACTGAAAATAAGCTCCTATTGAAAACTTACTTCTAAGTTAGTTTCGTCGTATTTCAAGTGTACGAAGATATTTGCTCTAGAAGCTAGACAAAAATGTTGTTTTTGCAGTGAGGCGTTGCATTTTATTGTTATGTGAAATAAAGGTAAATCAGATTGAAGAGACAGAACATTGTCTGTTGTCATGAAGATACTTCGGAACCTGTCAGGTAAATTCTGCACGTAGTCCCAGTGGTTGATCACCTGCTGGATCCTCCATCTGATTAAACCTGAGCAGCAGCAGCTACAGTCCAGCAGCACATTTTTCAAGTTCACTGAACTATGACCTGCAGCAGTTTTACCACATGTTTCAAATAATTTTATATGTTTTTAGCTGTGATAAGCTGCAGAACCAGAGATGTTATCTAATGGAGGAAGTGATCAGAGCCTTTAAAGCTCCGGCGGCTGCAGAACCGCTTCACTCTTCGCTTTCAGAGCCTGCAGAACCGACAGACAGGATGTGCAGCGTGGCGACCGGTGAGCAAAGACCACACATGGAAAAGTTCATTTTATTATTTTTAAAGTAAAACGTAACTCTGACACAGTATTTGGAAGCTTATTTTACTCTGTTGTGGTTTAACTCTTAAATATTTCAGATTTTAGTTTATTATTTATGTTTAATACAAAATTACGGAAGCCAAATAATATCAAAATGGTCTAAAATAAAAGCAAGTGAAACATTTAAACAAAAAACTAACTTTCCTAAATTAGCCTTTTTAAAGATATTTTTACTTGTTTCGATTCAAACTTTAAAAATATTGTGATGTACATTTTTGACATTTTGAAAGTGACTGTTTGCTTTCAGCAAGAACAACATTCCTAATAAACCTGCTTTTCTACGGGAGACAATTAGGGCAAAAATTACTTCTTACTTTAGTCTCAGAATTCATTCAGAATTTATATCATCAAGCAGACTTTATCTGAATTAATTATTAAATCACCAGATTTATTGTCCAGTCGTCCTTTTCTGTTTGAGTCTGTTTAGTTTTGGTGCTGATTTTTCTTGTTTTTTATATAACCGCTAATTTATCCTTTCTGTTGTGTTTCTCCAGCAATCAAGAGAGTGGACCTCCACTGCCATGCCAACAATGTCGCCCATAATACCCATGAAATCTCGACCAGCCAGCTAATTGTGAGACGAGGGCAGCCTTTCAGCGTCACACTGGAGCTGGACTTCGCTTTCAGCACATCGGAGCCAGTCGAGCTCACCGTGCAAACAGGTGCCTCACTTTTAACCTTGAGCAACATCCTAAAGCATGAAGAGCTACATAGAAATACATTTACCAGCCAAGTTAACAGCATTAGCATCATCATTTCTGTCCATCCTTATTGGCCCTTTGCATGTGACGTCACCGTATACGGAACTCCGCCCGCCCCGCCATGACGGCAAAACAACCAAAGCAAGTCTAAAAACAGACATCTGTGACGTAATATATCGCTTCTGTTTGGTTGATTTCACTTTAAAAATGCTCACAGATTTCTGCGCGGTCAGCCGCACAAACAGACAAGGATGCAAACCAAACCTGTAGTTTTCTAAGCAGTTGTGGGTCAGTTTCTAAGGTGGTTCGGGTCGGTTTCTAAGCAGATGTGGGTCGGTTTCTAAGGTGGTTTGGGTCGGTTTCTAAGCAGATGTGGGTCGGTTTCCAAGCTAACGGTTTCCAACTTTTGTAAATCCCGGCCTCTATGAGCCGCAACCAGGTCAGTTACCTTCACAGACAAATTAGCTCGACTCCGACAAGTAAAAGCCTTTAAAACTGACAAAAACAACTTTGGAAACAATTGTGACGTAGCTGCAAAGGGTCAATAGAAATCAGGAATCTAATGAAGTAGAAATGAATGTCACTTGTGAACTGAAACGATTCTCTCCAAAGGTCGTTATCCATCACCAAGCAGAGGGACCAAGTGTACTTTTGGTACCAGAGTACTGATGTGTGGTGTGGACACTAAAGCTGTCTGGAGCTGCAGCATCGACACCAAGGCCTCCCTGCAGACGGGCTGTGTGACCCTTTGCGTGACCCCTCCAGCTGATGCTCCAGTGGGGAAATACTCTCTGTCCATAGAGCTGGGGAGGCCGCCGGCCGTGAAGGAAAGCCTGGTGGTGCTTTTCAACCCCTGGTGTCAGAGTGAGTACTGACCCAAGAGAAACTTTCCAAACCCGCCAAAGACGGAGAGATGGGAGGAAACTGCTCAACAACATCCCCAACAGAAAAACCCTTGAAGGAGCCCATGCTGGTTGATTCATTGACAGGATGTTTGTCTTGGTTTGCAGATGACTGGGTGTACCTGCCTGAGGAAAAGGAGCGTCAGGAATATGTGATGAATGAACAGGGACACATCTACAGAGGGACGGCCCGCTGCTTCAGTCCAATGTTCTGGGACTTTGGACAGGTGAGGTTTTACAAGAATCCATCCATCATATTTATTGTACATTCAGTTGCAGGCAACAAACACATTTATTGGCTGTAGCTATACTTGGGAGTGGAGTTCCTCAAAAGTCAATCCTGGAGTCCGTCTTGATTTAAGTACAGTTACAAAATCCATGTTTTACCAAATTTATGGGGTTTTTTTTACTACTTTTTTTATTTTTATTTTTTTTATAAATCTGTCTTCCCTTAAGACAGATTTAAAGAATCATTGCAATCTTTGTTGAACTGCTTGGAAAGCACCAAAGATCGGTTGTTTTGGTTTATGTAGATGAGAAGACTCAGGTGCCTCCATAAACCTCTAAAATGTGATTGAACTCTCACAAGCAATGACCGTCAAACAACTTGGATTATGATCCTTAAGATCATAATCCAAGTTGTTTGTTGTTGACAACAAAGACCATAATCTTTGTTGTTGGCCAAACAACAAAGTCAGCATTGACTTCCTAGACAATGCTGATAAGGAAGTCAGCATTGTCCTCTTTGCAGTTTGAGGAAGAAATTGTGGATACTTGTCTCAAGTAGTTGGACTTCAGCCCAAAACAAAAGACTATCATGATGATGATGTTTCAGTTTGCTGCAACCTCATTTCTGTTGGCCGTCCTTTAAAACTGCAACCCAACAAATCATTGCAGTCTTTGTTGAGCTGTTTAGAAAACACCAAAGTTTGGTTGTTTTGGTTGATGTGGACGAGTTGAGTCAGATACCCGAACTATGAACATCTAAGAGGCCAAAGCATCTTAGATTACTGACCATCCAGTAATCTGGATCTTGATCTTTGGCCAATAACATGTTGGTGATCATACGTCCAGCATTCTGTTTCTTACAGTTTGAGGAAGAAATGGTGGATATTTGTCTCAAATTGTTGGATGTCAACCCAAAACACAAGAGAGACCCTGAAGATGATGTCTCAGCTCGCTGCAACCCCATCTATGTTGGCCGTGTCATCAGCGCCATGGTGAGGCGAAACTTTCTCAAAAGGTCTCATTTAATTTAAACCTTTATATGGATTAACATTTCTCCATCTGACAGATCAACTGCAATGATGACATGGGTGTTTTAGAAGGATGTTGGGATGGCGACTACCAGGATGGTGTTTGTCCAACCAGATGGATCAGCAGCGTCAGCATCCTGCAGCGCTGGTTTCAGAGCGGCTGCAAGGCGGTGAAGTACGGACAGTGCTGGGTGTTTGCTGGCGTGATGTGCACAGGTGACGTACATTTCTTTCATTTTCTACTCGTGTTGCCGTTGCGTAAAGCCAATTTAAATGCCATCTGTTGCTCTGATCGCAGTGATGCGGTTCTTCGGCATACCGTGCCGCGTTGTGACAAATTTTGTGTCTGGTCACGACACAAACAACAGCCTCACGATTGACGAGTATTTTGATGAGTACGGACTAAAACAAAGAGGAAATGCAGACAGTATCTGGTAAGACCAATACTCAACTTTGGATACCAAGCTGCCAAACGAACAATAAACTCAAATTTTTAACAACTATGACACAGTCCTTAGTTCCTTTGCTCCTTTTTTGTCAAACTTCTGTGTGAAATCTTGGACTTGCTTTTGTTTGAAATTGGACAAGAAAGTGAGTTCAGCTGTGAAATCAAGTTTCTTTCATTTGTGTCTTTTAGCAAAAGTAAAGGTGCTTTTATTACAGCACAATTTATTGCATGAAGATGTGGATCGATCTTCCTTACTGGTTTTAACTGGAACACAGAAACAAGAAAATCTGACACCAGTGTTGGCTTCCTTGCAGTGGCTGCCTATATTTTAAGATTCTTTTAATAGTTTCTAAAGTTTTAACTGATATCCCTGGTTTAACTTCTGCATTTACATTCTTCATCCAGAACAAATAATCAATGATTTCAATCCATTAGTTAAGTTAACTTGAATAAAACATTTTAACAAGGCTAAGTGCTTCACATCATCAAAAAATACAAAGTCATAAAAGACGCCTTTGATGTTGACATTTCTTCATGCCGTGCAGGAACTTCCATGTGTGGGTGGAGGGTTGGATGAAGCGGCCAGACCTCGACCCGGGCGGCCGCTACGACGGCTGGCAGGTCTTCGATCCAACTCCTCAGGAGAGGAGTGAAGGTAAACAGTTTTTGTTCTTCCCCTCTAATGAAGTTTGCTTTTCCAAAGGTTGCTACAGTCGGATCTGTTTGCCTCAGGCACGTTCTGCTGCGGTCCGGCTCCGGTGACGGCCATCCACGACGGCCACACCAACCTGAAATATGACATACCCTTTGTCTTCAGCGAGGTCAACGCTGACATCGTCAAGTGGAAGGTCAGAACGGCTTCCTAATGTTTTAATATGGAGCCCAAAATCAATCAAAGTCAGAACTTATGGAGCTAAATTGGGGCCATAAAGTTCAATCAAAAGAAAATAAAAATTCCACAGATTTTTTTTTTTTTTTTACTGTTTCAAATAAATTTTTTTCCATTTCAAATCTTAGGCTCTTTTGTTTAAAAATGTTTCAAATCTTTAATTTTTCAGTTGAAAAATTTTTTTTTTTCAGTTTCAAATCTCTTACTGTGTCATCAGTAACATTTCGGATGTGTTTGATCTCAGATTAAAGCTGATGGCTCAAAGATAAAAATGAAATACCTCAGTGACACGGCGAAGGTGGGCCAGAAAATCTCCACCAAGGCTGTTGGCAGCACAGCAATCAATGATCTGACAGACACCTACAAACACAAAGAAGGTAACGATGCTAACGCTAACGCCTTCTCTCAAAGGCTGGGCCAGATTTGATCAGTTTTACTTATTTCATTGACTGATATTTGTTAGACTAAGTTAAACATGCTCTACCAAATGCATGTTGAGATGATTTCTCAGCTGGAAAAATAAATCCCGGTGAAGTCTTCTCGAGTCAGAATCACTTCAGTGGATGTCAGCTAAACAGATATTAGCTTCTGTGGTAGGTTGATGGTAATGTTAGTCCCAAACTGACACAAAAACTATTTATTCAGCTGAGAACAATTCAAACGTTTATCCTCACCAGGCTGCATAATGGAGAGAGTGGTCTTTGACGAGGCTGTCAGACGGTTGAACTCACCAGGCCACCATGTTCTGCACGACCCCCAGGAAGCCCTTGTGCCAAGAGAGGTGGAACTGTCATTGAAGGTAAGTTTGACTTGAGACACTTTTGTGTGAAAGTATATCAGAGTGAAACCATCAGATATATTTTGTCTTATCGACAGGAAACCTGTCTAAGGAATTCGCAAGACATCAAACTGAACCTGATGCTGAGCAACAGAGGTCGCGGTGTGAAATCGATGTCCATCGTTGTGAATGTCCAGATCACAAACTACACTGCAACCAAAGTGACGAACATCCTGCATGATTCCCATTTCCAAAAACTGATGGCTGGACAAGGTCTGTCCATGAATCACCATGACGGATGTGATCTGTCCTATTTCAATCAGTTTACCCAGTAACTCTGAGAACTAACAGGAAATCTCATGTAGCATTTATCATTTTATGTAAAAACATTTTCAGCCTTCTGGGACAATCATCAATGCCAATAACTGACATGTTATAGCCTAAATGAAGCATGATAGCCTAAATGTCTTCTTTTTGCCTTTCATGTAGTTGTGAATATTCCCATCCTGATCCCGTACTCGGCCTACTGTAAGTACGCCGCTACCCACGACAGCATGAAGGTGTCGGTCGATGCAACAGACGAAAAAGGTGACATCTATGAAACCGACACTGACATCACCCTGGAAGAACCGTCCATCTCCATTAAGGTCGGACAATTTCCTATCAGGAAACAGAGCAGAGACAAAATAACACTGAAGCCAGGGTGTCCAAAGTGGAGCCCGGGGGCCATTTGTGGCCCTCGAACTGATTCTTGGCCCCCGAATGCATTTAAAAAATGATACAAATTTGGCCCGGAGATTCAAAAGGAGTCTTTTAATTTGTAATCAGGGTGAAAATTGTGACCAACAAAATTTTCTTACACAGGAATATTTAAAGTCCAACTCAAAGTTTTTATGTTTTTATAAATAAGCTGTAACTAAACATAAAACCAAGTTTTTCCAGAGACTTTTATTGAAAATCCCGTGACTTTGCTGCATCCAAATCAGCTTTTATTCTTTCTTAAACAGGATTCAGGCCTTGACTTTTCAGCCCCTGCTTCAAATGAAAGTGACCTGTACTGATCTGCAGTGTGAATATACTGCAGTAAATCATAATTATGACATAACAGTAATGAAAACAGCATGTGACGTTTGCTCCAGGTTCTGGGTGAAGCTCGTCTGCACCACCCGGTGACGGTCCAGGTGGAATTTAAGAACCCGCTGAATGAGACGCTGAGGTTCTGCTCTTTAACCATCAACGGCTCCGGACTCTTCAGATCTGAGTTTTTTGACAGGTAAACCAATTACTCTGGAGCTCATTTAGGAAACCAGTTTATGAAACCAACACTTTTGTTTACAAATTCAAAGTAGATTTAGCTGTAGTAGAGTTGACTTGTTTTCCCTTTATCTAAATGGTTAAATGTGATTTAACGTTCTAACGGGATTTCTCCTGTAGCATCAGAGACCTGCCAGCCAACGCCACTATGAGGCACCAAATCCAAACGACCCCCTACAGAGCTGGACTGAGGACAGTGGTTGCCGACTTTGACTGCAGCACCTTCAGAGACGTGAAGGACAGCTGCACCATCTACGTCAAGCCTTGAGTCTTTGCCTGATTCTACAATCTGCTGGGCTTCTGGACTTTTTGGGGACATATAACTAAAAATATTTAATCATGGTTTTCTGATTAATTATGCAAATTGTTGCATTTATTTTATTGGGCTAAATATTAGGTTGTGTTTGGACGGCGTTGCAAAAATTATGTAATTTGGGGAATACAGAATGCTGCTAGAAACTATAAACTCTTCTTAATCCAAAGACTTTTTGTTTTCTTGTAATTTTGTGACAACAAAGAACTTTTCATTCCCTGAAAGGTATTTTGAATCCACAATGTTAAGTTCTCTAAGCTTTTTGTCTTTCAAACATAGTAGTAGCGTAATAAACTAATTGGTGTCAGTTACAGGGATAGTTAAATATCATCTGCATAGAATTGAGTTATTTCTGTTTACAGGATCTCAGGGACCTGAAAGTTCTCCAAGTCAGTAAGGGAATCTTAAATTGATCTCCAGGTTCAAGAAGACATGCAGCAAAGGTGCAGTGATTGGAAACTGAACCCAAAATGGTGCCCACTATTCTGTATAAAGGAAAATTTAACATCTCATTTACAAATATACAAAAAAAACCATGAAATGTTTTCTCAAATTGAGAGGTAAAATACATTTATATTTAAGTTAGCTAAACGCCTGCACATTTACACAGTTAAAATGGCTGCTGGGTCAATGTTTAATCTCCCAATTTAGGATATTTCCTTTCATAGACATTTATACAATAACTGATTTCTTAATGCAGTACCTAAACTCAGTCCATAGGGGGCAGTAATCCGCCACTCGTTCTACAACAAGACGACCGATGACGTAGCGGAAGTAGAATTTTGAATAGTTTCGTCCGTGGAGTTGCTGAGGCCCCTGTGATGCTAAGATAAAAACAAATACCAGACATTTTCCGATCATTTAGGCAGAAAAAGACCTTGATGCGGATCCGGTACCGCTCGGTCCAGAGCCCAGTTGTTCTGTTTCATCAGGTAAAACCAACCAAGCGGAAAATAAGAAATTATTACTGTTTATATTCTGCGTTAGTCGCGTTTGTTAGCGTTTCTGAACAAAAAGAGGCGGAAAATAATCAGCTTCATTAACCGTCATTTTTTATTTATATTCTCTTTATATTTGAGGACAAGTCTATGAAATGCAGGAATTGCTTTGGTTTTTCTCTTGTTTTGAATGTTTTAATTGTAGCGGTATTTAGTCTGTTTCTGAACCTTAAAGCCGTTTCGGTTTGAAATTGAATGGCCCTTTGTGATTGGCTGGATATCTGTGGTGACGTAACTCATGTGGAACGAGTGGTTCATCGTTTAAAATTTAAATTGTTTTGTTTCAAGCCTTGGACACAGAAATGTTTTAGTCTCATGGAAACAATGCAAATTTCCATGTTGTTAGTAACTTAGATTTTTACTGCACACATTAAATATTCATAACTCTTTAGAAATTTTACTATTCTTAAGTTGTTTTGTTTTCACTTTTATGTAAATTATAATGTTTATTTGGAGAGTGGCGGATTGTTGTCTTGGCCTGAAAGTGACAAAAGATAAAGTTTAGTGATTTTGTTTCTTTGTGGTCATTTAAATCTTAATTAAGTTGTTGGCTCTGTAAAACATTGAAAGAGTTGCAAAATGAGCAAACAATGTTTCTAAAACAATATCAGGCTGCAGGTCCACCTGTACAGGAACGAGGCCAGGTTACAACTTTTCTATCACTTTTGATTCTTTCTTATGTTAAAGAACTGCACATTGTTTTCAAACTCATAATTGGCCTGAACTTTGGCGTTAACTAATCCTTGATTAAAAACCATATAATGCACTGTGTAAAACAAAACCTCATGTTAAGTAGCAAACGTTTAATGAAAACCAATAAAAAAACAGACATTTTCATGGTAAGAAAACTTTCTGCTAAGCAAAAATGAAGCATTTCATACCCATGTACTTTACCATTTCAAATTTTTTCTTGGTAGTTTACTTGCAAAAATAGTACATAATGAAATTAGATGTTTTGCTGTCACAATTAGAGCGTTTTGATAAAACAAATAATTTATTTTATCTACATATCTTTAGGTTACAGAAGACTTTGACCAACAAACATTTAAACCTAAAACAACGGCTTGATTTGAGCCGACTTCATCTCCAATGAAGGTTAAAAGGGCACCTAGCAAGACAAAGCTGCAGCAGGAAGCCATCTACTGCTCAGTCTGTCTGAACCCACTGAAGCGACCAGTAACTATCGCCTGTGGACACAGCTACTGTATGAGATGCATAAATCTCTACTGGAATGGAGAAGATCACTCTAGAGTCTACATCTGTCCTCAGTGCAGACAGAGCTTCACTCCGAAGTCCATTCTGGTGAAAAGCACAATGTTGGCTGCTTTAGTGGAGCAGCTGAAGGAGACTAGACTCAGTAAGACTCCAGCTGATCACTGCTATGCTGGACCTGAAGATGTGGCTTGTGATGTCTGCTCTTGGAGAAAGATGAAAGCTGTCAAGTCCTGCCTGGTCTGTTTGGTGTCTTACTGCAAAGAACATCTCCAACCTCATTATACATCTGCTTTTGATAAACACAAGCTGGTGAATCCCTCCAAGATGCTACAGGAGAACATCTGCTCTCGTCATGATGAGGCAATGAAGATCTTCTGTCGTACTGATCAGCAGAGTATCTGTTATCTCTGCACTATGGACGAACATAAAGGCCATGAAACAGTCCCAGTGGCAGCAGAAAGAGCTGAGAAGCAGATGAAGCTCCAAGTGAGTCTGCACCAAATCCATCAGAGAATCCAGGGCCGAGAGAAAGATGTGAAGCTGCTTCAGCAGGAGGTGGAGGCCATCAATGTCTCTGCTGATAAAGCAGTGGAGGACAGTGAGGAGATCTTCACTGAGCTGATCCGTCTCCTCCAGGAGAGAAGCGCTGAGGTGAAGCAGCAGATTAGATCCCAGCAGGAAACTGAAGTGAGTCGAGTCAAAGATGTTCAGGAGAAGCTGCAGCAGGAGATCACTGAGCTGAAGAGGAAAGACGCTGAGCTGGAGCAGCTCTCACACACAGAGGATCACAACCAGTTTCTCCTCAACTACCCCTCACTGCCAGCACTCAGTGAGTCGACACACTCATCCAGCATCAAGATCCGTCCTCTGAGACACTTTGAGGACGTGACAGCAGCTGTGGCAGAGCTCAAAGACAAACTACAGAAAATCCTGACAGACCCATGGACAAACATCTCAGTGGCAGTCAATGAAGTGGATGTTCTACTGTCAGAACCAGAACCAAAGACAAGAGATGAATTCTTAAGATATTCAAAGGAAATAATTCTAGATCCAAACACAGCACATAGGAATTTGATGTTATCTGAGGGGAACAGCAAAGTAACATCAATTGACCAACAACAGTCTTATGCTGATCATCCAAACAGATTCACTGAGTATTTTCAGGTCCTTAGTCACGAGAGTCTGACTGGACGTTGTTATTGGGAGGTGGAGTGGCGTGGAGGGTTAGTGTATGTCGCCGTTTCAAACAAGAACATCAGCAGAGCAGGAGGATTTGGACTCAATAACAAATCTTGGACAATATGTTGCACCACAGACAAATACACATTTCATCACAAAGGCATTCCAACTCCAGTACCAGGTCCAGTTTCCTCCAGAGTGGGAGTCTATCTGGATCACAAAGCAGGTATTCTGTGTTTCTATAGCGTCTCTGAAACCATGACTCTCCTCCACAGAGTCCAGACCAGATTCATTCAGCCTCTGTATGCTGGGATCTGCCTGTTTGGTGACTCCTCTGCTGAGTTCATTAAACCTAAATAGTCAGCAGTGATCTGATGTCCAGACTGTTACAATGTGTATTTTAGTTTCAGTGTCTTTAGTCTCCATTATTACTGCTGAGAGGTTTTGTTCTGTCATTTCTTCAGTGAGATCATTGAAAATAACTCTGTAATCTTCATAAATGGGTCAAGTCTCAACAGTCAAAGGGGAAATTCATGTAAATATTTAGCAAGTCATGCATTATTATTTAAGAAATTTGAATCTGTCAAAGGTTCTTCCATTGGTTGAAGTGTTTTTGTGTTGGAATATTGGTCTAGTGAAAACTGAGCTTGATGTCAGAAACTTTTATAAAACTGTTTAAAATGGTAGCTGACACATTAAATAATACTGTTTCCTCTGCATGTAATGACAGCCAGGAGGAGACTAAGCTCTGCATGGTGGCACTTTTTCTGTTTATTGAGAGAAAAATAGATATTAAACTGCTGTATTAAATGAAGATATTTACAAAGCAAACAGCACCCTCTACTGACAAATGCGGGGACTGACGTTGACATGTTTCAGGCTGATTAGCCTATTGGCAGCTGAAGGAGCAGGAATTAGACTAATTTCTGCATCTGAGGTATTTCTCCTTTACTTTGTTGCCTTTAAAAAAAACAAGAAAATGTAATTCCATATGATCATATCTCCCACATTAAATGTCATATTTATCACTGATATGCAACAGCTACTACTTCTGAGTGTTTCAAAACACATTAGTATTGATTTGTATAAAGAACACAGATTTACTGTTATTTGCATCATTTTACAAAAAAAACTCCCATTCATGAAGTTATAAACATTTGTAAAGCCATTAAAAATGTGAAAAGTGATGTAAAACTAGTCTTATTTAAGTTATTTTATTTTTACATTTAAAAGAGGATGTATGCAACGAATGTACAAAGACTGATAAAACATATTTTCTTAATGTTTAGGTGGAAAGAGAAAATATATTTTCTTGCCTTTTATAAAATGGCTCTAAGATCACATGTTTAGTTAAATTATCTAATTAAATCTATATTTTAGTTCCAAACTACGGTGAAGGCGTCTATTGGATCACTGACGGGATGTATATTCTCTCAATTTAATATCTTTCCTTTAATAGAATATATTTGTACTATAGTTATGGATTATTGTTGTAGTTCCTAAACTGAGTCCATAGGTGGCGGTAACGCGTCACTCGCTTGTTTTGAGTCAGAAGAAGACCGATGACGCAGCGGAAGTAGAACTTAGAAATATGGAGCCGCTGGGAAGCGGACAAGTTCTGGACATTTTCGATCCTGCTGAGGTTCCGGTACCGCTCGGTTCACAGTTCTGATCTGCTGTCAGGTAAAACCGACGAGGTAGAAAATATAATGACTTAATACAACTGAAGCAGGATTTAAAAAGTATGTGTTTCAGTTTTGCTAAACAAAAAAAGGCGGGAATTTACGTCGGTTTTTTTTAACCGTAATTTGCAACTTATGCTATTTTAGACGAATTTGCAAAGAAATGCCATATTTATTCATGTTATTTAGTTGGGATGTTATCTTGGTCTCAAGGTGCCAAAATGAACATATGGAACTCAAATCAGGACAAAAGTTAAAACGTACAGAATTGCGGGTAAATGTTACAATATAATACAGGTAATAATATTAGGCTGATATGGATTTCTACCAAACTTTGCAGGAAAGATAATCTGTTTATTATTTTCATTTTTGGTTTGCTAATTTACAATTAAATTGCATTGTAGGTACTATAAACCTGTAAAAAAAAAAGTCACCAAGGAAGCAAATACTTATTGATCCTAAAATGATATCAATATGCAGGTCCAGTTGTTCAGGTGAGATTACTTCTGAGTCTTTTGTCTGACCAAAGCCTATGAAAAGATGGCATGAACTTTGGCCTCACATCCACTTATTGTTGGTTAAATTGCAGCCAAACCTTGGTTAAAAAACACAAGATGCATTTCTTGTAAAATCCACCATCTCATGTTTATAAAACAGTTCAGTAGCAAAAGTTTAGTTGAAACTCATAAATAAATTGATCATTATTAAAAAACAAAACAAAACACTTAAATGGTGCAAAACTACTTTCCACTAAGTACAAATTAAGTATTTAGTTTATTTGTCTTGGTAGTTGAGCAACAAAAAAAGAAGTCTTGTATGACATTAGCATTTTGCCGAAACAAAGAATCATTGTTCATTTCAGTAATTGTTTTTCCACAGATCTGAAGGTTACAGAATATATGTAAAGCTAAGCCAGATTTTGATCGGACTTCATCTCCAATGAAGGCGAAGAAGGCACTGTGCAAGGAGAAGCTGCAGCAGGAATCCATCTCCTGCTCAATCTGTCTGGATTCACTGAAGAGTCCAGTAACTATCGCCTGTGGACACAGCTACTGTATGAGCTGCACTAATGTCCACTGGAATAGAGAAGATCACTATAAATTCTATAGCTGTCCTCAGTGCAGACAGAGCTTCACCCCCAGGCCCATCCTGGTAAAAAGCACAGTGTTGGCTGATTTAGTGGAGGAGCTGAAGAAGACTGGGCACCAAGCTGCTCCAGCTGATCACTGCTATGCTGGACCTGAAGATGTGGCTTGTGATGTCTGCACTGGCAGAAAGATGAAAGCTGTCAAGTCCTGCTTGTCCTGTCCAGCTTCTTATTGTGAGAATCACCTTCAACCTCATTATGATGCTCCACCATTAAAAAAGCACAAGCTGCTGGATCCCTCCAAGAATCTCCAGCAGAACATCTGCTCTCGTCATGATGAGGTGAAGAAGATCTTCACTGAGATGATCCGTCTCCTCCAGGAAAGAAGCTCTGATGTGAAGCAGCAGATCAGATCCCAGCAGGAAACTGTCAAAATGGAAGAATTGAGGCTGCAGCAGGAAATCACTGAGCTGAAGAGGAAAGACGCTGAGCTGGAGCAGCTCTCACACACAGAGGATCACACCCAGTTTCTCCTCAACTACCCCTCACTGCCAGCACTCAGTGAGTCTACAGGCTCATCCAGCATCAACATCCGTCCTCTGAGACACTTTGAGGACGTGGCAGCAGCTGTGGCAGAGCTCAGAGAGAAACTGAAGGACATCCTGACTGAGGACTGTAGGACCGTCTCTTGCGTAATCTCTGATGTGGACGTTTTACTCGCTCGACCAGACCCAATGAGCCGAGCTGATTTCTTGGAAGTTCTCAGTTTTCATCTCTGAGGATCCAAATACGATGTACAGAGACATGCTACTGCCTGTGTTGTACCATAAAACACGGTATCTGAAGCAGAACCAGAGTCTTCCAAGACAATCCTGACAGGTTCGCTTACTATCAGGTTATGAGCAATAAAGGTCTATTGGGTCAAAATTACTGGGAGGTTGAGCTTGTGTTGCTGCAGCGTACAGAAGCGGTTCCGTGGCCGAACGTGCATTTGGGTTCAACAACAAATCCTGGGAATTAAACTGCACTTAACCCGGCTATACATTTTAACACAACAGCATTGAAACTCCAGTATCGGATCCAGTTTCCTCCAGAGTGGGAGTGTACCTGGATCACAGAGCAGGCGCTCTGTGTTTCTACAGCGTCTCTGAAACCATGACTCTCCTGCACAGAGTCCTGTCCACATTCACTCAGGCCATTTATCCTGGACTGAGGTTCCAAAAGGTCAAAGGACACACTGCTTCATTTGCCACAATAATATCCTGGTGTTTTGTGGATATTCTCTTTTTGGTTCCTTTCAGTTGGAACCACCAGTCGTACTAGTAGAGCTGGAAACTTTGTGTTCAGCCTTTTCAGAAGATTCATAATCAACTGGATGTAAAGTTTAACACTGAAGGTTAAACAATAAAGCTTATTCACCTGAACTCTCTGTCTTCATTTAAACTGTTAGATAAATAATGAAATTATTATTTTTTTGTCAGTATGTTGGTGAATCTGTCTGGATCAGTTATTTGGAAGCTTCAAGAATCAGCCAGAGTATTACTAATCTGGGCTCGACAGATACAGTCCAACAGGTAAGGAATGTTTATTATTTAGTCATTAAGTAAGTTATGACAATCATAAATATCCAAAAAGTCAATTTAACATTGTTTCAGATGTGAACTAGATGACTTGTCCAGGGTTTGGCTTTGCATCTTCATTTGACAAGAAGACAATAAACTGACAAGACTGGAGGTGCTGCCACCAGGTGGCGGTGCACACAATAGCAGAAACAATCCATTCGTCATCCAACATTCTTATCCCTAATGGGATTAAGCATGTCCGTCTGGTTTACCCCACTAGGGACTGGTGTCCATTTCCATCGGTCAGCAGGCGAGAGGTGGGCTACATCCACCAATCAATCGCAGGTCGACACAGATTGATTAATTTAGAGACTAACCAACCTGACCGTCATGTTCTTGGACTGAGGGTGGAGAGAACCCGTGGACGCAAACTCTCCGTGCTGGATAGCAAAGAGTATATCAGCAGAAATCCTTCCACACCAAGAGTATTTCTTCCACCTGAACCAATTCAGACTCAGACTTTCACCAACATGCATGTTGAAACACTTGAATGAAGACAAAAAGCTTCTTGTTTATTGAGATAAAATGAAACTGATATTAAAATGTAGGATCATATGAACATGTTTAAAAGGCAAACAGTCCCCCTACTGACAAATGTTGGAACTGACTTTACTCAACATAATGAGACACTAGGATATTTTCCCCTTTACACTGTTCGGTGCTTATCAGCTTTAAAAGACAAGAAAGTCTAATTCTATAGTTAGTGTTAGTTCATAAATCTTCAACATTGAATCCCATGTTTACATAAATATGTCAGAAAACATCTCATTCATCTCTGAATGTGTCGTCTGAGGGGTTTTAAAGCACATTATTAGTATTGATTGTAGAAAGAACATATTCAATGTTTCCATCATTTAACCTCCAACATGTTGGAGTTAAAATGAAGAGGAAACAATTTCTGAACAACAAGGTAAATGTTTCAGGAAGAATCCTCCGTCTGTACATTGCAGTTCACTTTGACCTCCAGAATCAGAGGAACAACAAAAACCAAGAGTTTATGTTCCCATCTCTTGTTATCTCCAGCCCGGTCTGCTGGCTTTGCTCCAGTCTTTGGAATGGGTTGACTTGTCGCTGCCGCTGTCATTTCGCCTGTGGCCTTTAGGGGGCGCCAGAGAGCTGTGGAGCGGTGACGGAGCAGAGGACCTGGCGCTCTGAGACCTCTTCAGAGTGGGAGAGGAGGAGGTGTTCAGGAGATCTGTGGCTCTGGAGGTCTTGGGGGAAGATTTAGGGGAACTGGTGTTGGGGGGATGAGACAGAGTAGGTTTGGATCTTCTGAAAGAAGAAGATGCTGTGTTTCTGGTGAAACCCGGAAGTGCTGATGATGACGGGGTTCTGGATTTGTGTAGAGGTGTGACAGGAGCACTGATGCTACCCCCTCCAACCTGATTGAGAGCTCGAAGCTTGGAGAGACACATTTTCTCCTCTGCTTGGGTTTTGGGTTTCTTTAGGGGTTTCCGGATGGATGGTCTGCCCTCGAGGTCCTGGTTCTGCTCTCTGGACTCTGGGCTCTTAGTGGAGCCTGACCGTTGGGACCCCAGAGCAGTTCTGGGTTTCTCTCCTTGACGGGGGGAGGGGATGTTCAGACTACTGGTTCTGGAGGAGCTGCGGTTGTTCGCTGGAGGTTTTTCGGGTTTTTTATCTCTGGATGAAGAACCTGGATTGATCCTTGTGATTGGTACAACTCGCCTCATGTTCTGGTTCTCGGAGCTGGTGAGAGTGCGGATCGATCTGCCGCCTGTAGAGGTTGTGTTTGATGGTTTCACTCCAGTATTTCCAGTTCTGGAGTTCAGGGACTTCTTGGTGGAGTTTTTGGTTGAAGTTTCAGGTTTTGTTTTCCCACCAGTTGAAGAACTTTCTCCTGTCCTTTGCCTCAAAGTCTTCTTGTTTATGCTTGTATTATCAGATGTTTCCTCTGACCCAGGTGCCACATCTGTCTTCTGATCGGTGGACTTCATCATTTTAGCTTTTTCAGGTGCCTCTGCAGTCAGAGTGGGATCTGGTTTGGGTGATGCAGGGATTATTGGATGTAATCCTGGGTCATTAGAGCGGGAGACCGGCACTGGTTGGCTGCTGATTGGGACGGACTCTGTGGTTTGACCATCTGCCTGAGCTTCTGAACTCTCATTAGTGGATGTTGCAGAGGAAGTTTGCTGCTTTTCTCCCTGAGTTTTTCCTCCCTGTTGATCCTTTTCTGTGTGTAGAGGTGTGTTTTCACCAGCTGCTTCACACACACCTGTCACACACCAGACAATCACCTTGACTTCTTGTTCCTCGATGTTCTTCTCAATCTCCTGGGAGGTATTCTGAGGTTTGTCTGCTCCCTGTTCTTCTGGACCTGCGGTCAACGAGTCGCCACCGCCCGTCTGGCTGGTGGTGGTGGTACCGTCGAACACCTTTAGCTCAGGCACCAGGGTGCATCTCTCTAAAAGCACAGACATGTTTCCTTTAGCAGCAGTGGTGCTACAGACAGCACTCTGTCTTCTGGAAGTCTGATCAGCTGTTTCATTCTTCAAACCAGACTCAGTCGGACTGTTGGGGAGTTTTTCGTCACTGCTGAAACTGGGAATGGGTGAGTTATTCCCACTGTTGTTGAGCTCAGACGGTTGCTTTGAATCAGAGGTAGATTTGACTGGAACTTCATCTTTATTTACATCTTCATCAATGTTTTCAGGGTTCCTTCTGGTGGGGGTCTCTAAGTGGGTTAAAACTTTCGTAGGAGAGAGTCCTGAACCTCCAGGCTCGAGTTTAGAGGAGGTTGGTGGGAAATGTTTCTTCGTGTCCTCCTTTCCTCTCTGCCGAGGAACTCTGAGGTCGTTGGATTTCTCCAACATTGCGCTAAGTTCTCGCTCTGCAACGAGAGACGGCGAGCTGGATGGAGAGTTACGGTTTCTCTGGAAGTTCCCCGAACGTCCTCGAGGGACGTGCTTGGTATTCAGAGAGGAGCGAGACTGTGACTTTGGGTTCAGGAGGTCCAGTAAAAGTCCAACCTCATCTTTTACTGCTGCTGCTGACATGTCGGTTTCACTTCTGCAGCGCCACCCGAGGGCTCCGGTCACCTACAACACAATCGCACAAGAGAAATATATATATTACCTGGTCAGGACAGGGTTTCGTTTAGTGTCTTCCTCCTCCTCCTGAATGGATGGCACTGTTTACATCTACGTCAGCAGGAGCCAAGACCCTTGACCCCTGACTACTGGAGTTAGTGGTCATTTAAAAGCGTCTTCTCACAGAAGCCTACATACCACTGTACCACTGGGTGCTAAGCTAGAATGTCCACCAATTTGACCAACAATCACAGTTTTTCCTCTCTTTCCTGTTGTCAGATTTGTGTCCCGTAAATCTAATGAGCCGTGACCTCATGTGCAACCTAGGAATAATCTGTCAGTAAAACAATCCGGGAGTCAGTGAGACACAAAGTAAGTGGTAACCACAGAACTGGGATTGTATTTATAATCTTTAATTGCCCAGAGTGGGATTCTGTTACCTCCTCTCCTCCAGACCATGAGTGTCTCTTCAGCTCCTCCTCGTGCATCCGCTGACGGCGAGCCGCTTCCTTCGCCTCTCTCTCCTTGTTCTCCTTTAAGATCCAGAAAAACACTTCTTACCAAACTGTTTCCTGTTCCCAAACTGACTCTTTCTGACAAACGCAAACTTAGTGAACAGGTTTTAAAACCAACTTCATTTGACCTTTTATTAATCTTTTTTCCACATAAATGGGGAAATATTTGGTCCTTTACATTTACGGTTTAACTTAACTTCAACTTTGCTCTTCAAATGATGGAATAAGATCAAAATCTGATCTATTTACCCAGAATGCCCTGCACTGTAATCACTTTCTGCTTTTGAAGCGATCACTGATCTGTTTAGTGTTCACATATGCACTCAAACCAAACCAGAGTTCACTTCAACCAAACTGAGACCAAGGTTTTTAGGCGGCCCAGAGTTTGATTTTTCTATTCACTGCGCGTTCATACCTCCCCAAACGGAACCGGACTTTCTCCCCAAACGGACTGGAGTTGGACTGAAGCGGACTGAACATGGCTGGTATGAATGAACCCTCACATTTCATCCTATATGATTTAGAGTTTTTGAACAAACCTTGGCAGCGATTGTGAACTTGGTGCAGAAGGTGTGGAAGATGCTGAAGCAGTCGTCCAGCCTGAACGAGTCTCTGTCCTCGCAGAAGAAGTCGATCAGCTCCCGGCCTTCCTTCTTCAGCTGCTGCTGGCTGCCGCGCAGCGAGCACAACGCCGACGTGGCGCTCTGAGACGCAGCGACACAAAGCGTTAAGGCTGCTCTACCGCAGGACGTTCAACGCTTCTAGTTTTATGGATTTTATTGATCTTTTCATTATTTGGTAACACTTTATTTAAAGGGATTACATGACACTTTTAATGGACTTTAACTGCAAGTTTTAATGCAAGTTTGAAATGAAAGTGCCGTTATTTGCTGAATATTGCAAAGCTGGGACTTTTAATTCACGTTTTAATGCAACTTTGGGATAAAAGACAAGACAGCTGTGGCCATTCATGAACACTCCTTCATGTCAGTTTCACGCAAAAATAAAGTGTTATCAATTATCTTTGACTAATCTATAATCCTGTCAGGCATGAAAAGTCTTAACTAACTTTAGTTATTCAAAAATGTTTTCTTCTTGTTTCCGTTGCTCTATTTTTTTATTTCTAACCCATAAAACCTAATTTCCATCAAATCTAAGTCTTGAGCTGCTAAGATATGGAAAAATGGGATAAGAAGGAAGGAAAGATAAAAAGACAAGTTCACATTTTTATGGTGCTTATCAATCACTTACAACTATTAAATTGAATGTTTATAATTGATTTTTTGTGACATATTTACAGCTAATTCTGCCTGCATTCTGAGTCGTTGCGTAAAAATAAAAGCAGAAACGAATCAGCCTGAAAAATGGTGACTTTGTTTCACCTGAAGGAAACTGTCCAGCTGCTGCAGCAGCTCTGTGTCTTTCTGGATGCTCTCCTCTACTGAGCGCGTGCGAGACGTCAGCAGCTGCAGTTCAGCATCCAGCGTTTCCATGGAGATCCTACCAAAAGAGACACAATTGGTTTTTCGTATTTCAATGCAATTATTTCAGTTTAATTTGAGGAACCTGATTTGGCTTTGTGGAAAAAGCTTTGCCAACCAAAGTCAGCAGGGGAAGAAATTGCAAAAACATTTCTGATCTATTTTTTTTATTTATTTATTTACTCAGACATGCACTGAAAAAACACAAAATCAAGTATTTTTGGTTTATGTGCAAATATCTTAGGTCACTTAAAATAAAACCAAACAAACTTGCAGGTAACTTTTCAACAAGATAAAGCAGCTTGTTTTAAATCAACAAGTCCTAAAATATAAGTGACAAAGTTCCAGATCCTTTGGCAGATTATTTGTGACCTGGACAAGTTTCAGGTCACTTGACAATAGAGCGAGTTCTTGTTCATCAATATTAATGGCTTACTGACTGAAAACAAGCTCTTATATCTGCAAGTGTACTAAGATATTTGCACTAGAAACTAAACAAAGTCAGATTTAGTGTTTTTGCAGTGAGACTTGACCCTCAGCTGCATTTGGGAACCTTTGAGGCGCCGTCTCACCTGGATGCAGCCTGGATGTGACTCAGTTTCAGAGGAAACTCCTGCAGCTTTTGGTCTTTTTTCTGAGCTTCCTGAAGAAAAAAAATTATTTCAACTTTACCTGAACTGCAGTCAGAAGGAAACAATATGCAATATTTAGAACAAAACAGCTGCAAATGTTGCAAAAACTCTGCAGTTTAGATTTTAAGATGAAGAGAAAATCGTAATGTTGGAGTAAAAAGAACATGATTGCAGTTGGTTTGTGGTGATCCAGCATCATCAGGTTGAACTCACTGACCAGAGCCACGAAGTGCAGCAGGTTCATCCCCGGGTTGTTGGACTTGGTGTCTGCAAGCGACAGGAGGGAGGACAGCTTGAAGCCCACGGCGTTTCCTGCAGAACCTCCCTGCAGAACACAGCAGTTAGAAACAAACCTCCCCACTGCAGAGGCTTCATCCAGACTAAAGTTAATGATGTTGCAGTTAACGTGGGCTTTTAGCCCCGATTTACAACAGTTTTCTGGACGTTTGTTCCAGATTTGTGGTGCATAGAAGCTGAATGCTGCTTCTCCAGGTTTGATGCTGGTTCTGGATGCAGAGCAGAACCAGAACCAGAACCAGAAGACCTGAAGGTTGATACAGCAGCAGATCCTTTCAGTGATTTAGAAACTAAATAAAGTATTTTAAAGTATTTTCTCTCACTGGAAGGACTTTGGAACTCAAGCTGCAAAACATAAAAGTATTTTTGTTTAATTTATTATGCAAATGTTAGTACACTTGAAATAAGACGAAACTAACTCGAAGGTAACTTCAGAAAAATGTAGGAGTTTGTTTTAAGTAATTTCTTCATATTGATGACAAGTTATAGGATAAAACGACATTTTTCTTGTGTTACAAATGACATTATCTGCCAACAGAACTAGACGTTTTTCATCAATATTAGGAATTATAGACTCCAATATGTTGCTGAAAAGTGAAAAGTGTAAGTGTACTGAAAAGTGAAAATTCAGTACACTTATTTTAAGTGTACTGAATTATTTCCAGTGTTTTGGATCAGTTGAAACGTCTGACTGAGTTTTATTTTGAAGTAATCAGTTTGTGTAGATAATCCTGGTTCATTAGTTCTTTAATCCTGGAGATGTTCTTCAGGTGATCGAAGGCTGACTTTGTAACTGTCTTTATGTGGCTCTGAAGGTTAGGTGTGGTGTTTTAGTCCACATTAAGGTATATTTGGAGGCATTTTTTCATGTTTTCAGCCAAATTTGATGCAGTTGTGGATTTTCGCTGTTTTATAATTTTTTCCAGTTTTCTCCCTGATCTGTCGGCTGTTTCCACCATGTCACAGTTTTCAGACTTTAATCACTAAAGATATCTATAAAAAATACATTTAGCTTCACAATAATGCACTACTTTGAGTTAAACACATTCATTTTATTGTGTCAAACTGGATGTCGTTCAAAGTGTTTGATGCTCTTTTGTTTTCTATATTTTATGAATTTTTTCACACAGATTTTCCTGCTGTCAGTCCATGTCTCTTTTTTTGTCGCCGTCTATTTCAGTCCGTTATTGTTTGTGGTTTGCTGTTGCTGCATTGTTATGGTAATTTGACGTCCCTCGTCTGACAACTTCATATATCAACAGATTTCGTTTTAAAGACTTGTAATAACAAATAAGAAGTGCATAAAATATATTTTTGGTCAGAAATATGAGCTTCAGCAAGAGAGAAAGGCTGAAGGTAAAGATTATAAACATATTTAAATGTTTTAAAGGCAGAACATCAAAGGTTTCTGCTGCCTCTGTGTAATTTGCGCAGCATGTGAAGGCGAAGTTTCCAGTTTGACAATGTGAACAATAAGGGATAATGATACGGTTTGAGTCTAGCGCTCCCTGATGATCCTTGAAATAAATGAACATCTGTTCCTTGTAAAAAAAAAAAGAAAATCATGAGCTGCAGGGAGCTTTCTGATGTCGCAGTTTTGTGCACCAGAGATGAAAACTGGACAAAAACGAGTTTTAATCTGTTTTATATGACATTAGCCAGACAGTTAACAATCTGTAGCTGGTTTTCTAATTAATTATGAATTGTTTTTCATTCCCCACTCACAGCATTGAGGATGTTTCCAGCCTGCAGCACCAAGTGCAGAACAGCGTGGAGCTCCTTACAGCACATTAACTCTGGATGAGAGGAAAACGAAAGGAGGGAAGAAATGTGTCGTTAGAAAAGAGAGAGAGAGAGAGAGAGAGAGAGAGAGAGAGAGAGAGAGAGCTAACAGTGGCAGCGCTTAGTTAGCAGCTCAGGCAGAGATTCACACACACTGCTAAAAATAATCAACGTGTTAGGATGACGTATCGCTCTGCACATCTGCACAGTCTGAAGAAATCAGGTGAGTTTCTTCAGCATCGCTCTGCTGTTTTATCTTTAGTAGAAACTGAGTCATTAGCTGTCAAATATCTGTCTCCAGATTAACATATTTTGAAGTATTCATTCATAAAAACACAAAAATCACTACAGAAAGTTTAGTGAAAGGAAAACATTCAAAGGGAAGTCTGAGGAATTACTTTAAAATGTACCCTGCACTGCCACTTAGCAAATTGCAGTCATGATTTATTAATCCGACTGAACCGTCAAGTTAATCCTTTAAAATCTTAGTTCTCTGTAACAGATTGTAAAAACAGTTCATGATGATGAATGGTGCTTAGATTGAAAATTACTTCTTGCAACTGCAGCAAAAAGTGTTTCTGCTAATTATTAACTCTGATGTCTGAATTCAAGCGAAATCAGATCAGATTTAGAAAAACTTTAAAATATTCATAATTCTCTGCAAGCTGTACAATTATACACAGTGTTTATGTGTTCATCTGTCACCTAAAATTATTCTAAAAATAAATAACTGAAGTGAAAACGAAGGAATATGATGCCATTAGTGTTCAGGAAAAGTTGAATAAACTATGTTTTTCTTCTTTGGTGAAAAGTAAAAGACAGAAAGCAAATAAAACCAACAGAATTTAAATATTTGAGATATTTCAGCGTAAAATGTTTCCTACCTTTGGTTGCAGAGCGAAGGATTTTAAAATCTCTCTTCATGGCGTCGCAGGAAGCAGGAAACTCCTCCTTTAACAGCATGGACTCGATGCGGACCAAGTAACTGCACAGAGACATGGACACTTACAGACATGTAGAGGTAATACTTCACATGATAATGTTTTACAGAGACTGATGGATTGATGATGTCATAATAATGAAAAAACAGAAGAATGTGACGCCACCATCAAAATTTTCATCATTAGAATATAAATCTTGTTTATCTGATTTTATTCCTATCTGTATGTGAATCTGCTTTCATTTTCACTTTACTGTTGATAAACCTGATTTTCTTCATTTCTATTCTATTGATTAGCTTAGTAAGTCACGCTAAACATGCAAAGTCTAAGTATTACATTAAGGTTGTACAAAAACATTGTTTTCACAGATCATTTGATCACTTAAAGTTATTTGTTTTCCTTTTTCTGTAAATATGAATATATTGTATATAATTCACATTTCTAGGGGGATTTGGTTGGTTTTTCATAAGATCGGACACTGATATCAGCTGGTAATTGGTACATATTTTAAAAAGAAAAATACTCAAAAACTAATTTTTGAGTATTTAGTTATTTACAGATTTATGTTGGTTTGTTTTTTTCAAGTCAGAAGAAATGCTTAAATGCAAAACGCTATTTGAAAATTAATTGATTTCTATAGTTATCAAGTTTATTTATATGATTTTTTTGCTTTATTATCTAATCTGATTATTAGCAACAACTTAAAAAACATCTTATTTAAAAGTGCGTCTAAACTTAACAGATTAATTCTGAATGTTAGCATGTTTGGCTAAAATGTTTTGCTAGTTCTCAGTTTGAGAAATGTAAAGTAGTGAGCTCACCTGGGCAGGTGAGTCAGCAGATAAATGAAGGAATCGGCCAATGAGAGCTTGGAGACGTCGCCTCGGTACGCTTTCAGCTTCTTCACCTTCAGAGGAACAAAAGCAGTTTTATCAAAACAAACGTTTATGGATAAATAAAACGATCATATTTCCCTCTGTCAGTGAGGATGTTTGTGTTTCAGACGCCAGACGAAATATTTCACCTCGTCTTTTTCTGGAAGCAGCTTCAGCAGCTCTCTCAGAGGCTCCGCCCCAAATGATTCGCTGTTGCCATGGCGAATCTCATCCACCAGCGTCTGATTGGACCTGCAGGGGAAAATGCTTTATCTAATTAACAGCTAAATTACACTCCGAATGTGTTACAGTGACACTTCGGTCAGTGCTAATCAGTCGTAAAAAATAAAAATAAACCAAACTCAGATTTAAAACAAATTCACCTGGAGTCAAACAGAAGAAATGAAGATGAATTCAAACTTTTGCACAGATTAATATGACTATTTATATCAGTGTAAACTAATTCATAGTGGGAGCGCCTCCCTCATATGTTCTGGTGTGTTTACTAAGCATTGATTCTGAACATCATAAACACGATCAGAACACGCTGTGATCCGTTTCTTTATCATCCAGAAAGAGGAAAGAGAAAACAATAAACTGTGCAAATGGAAATTATTGAGCTTGTTTTAATTTTTTTGTGATTAACTGATTTATTTCTTATTGCGACAGGCTTAGCTAGCATACGTTAGCAAATGCTGGTTAGTTTTATGTCTCCTGTTGGATGTGTTTGTAGTTTTGTTGTGGTTTTCTCTTTCTGTTGTAATGATTGCTCCCAAATAAATTTAGAAAAAAAGTCTTTGTTTTTGTATTTCATCCCTCTTTGTGATAATTGGTTTCATTCTGTGATTTTTGTTTCAGTTTGAACCAAGTCTCTGACGTAGCCGTTAACATCCATCCAGTTTGCGTTTCTGCATAGCAGAGAAGCATCATTCATCTGTTTTTACCCACAACACCTCAGGATGAGGGCAAAGAGACGCATCACAGTCACCCTGGACAGAGACTGAGCAGATAAATAAACCAGCTTCAACTTCACTCAAACTAAACGATCACGACCTCTTAAAAAAAAGTTAAAGAAGTTGATTAAAATCAAGAAATTATTTGTATCAAAGCCTGCACCCTCGTGCAGACAGTTTAATTAATTACATAAAATTTGTTTTCACGCAATTAATTTTTTCTCTACATGCAAAAGTTCAGAACTGGAACCTTTGTATTTACGTGTTTCTGGTACGCCTGTAAATCTGGCGCACAAGCGAAATCCACAAACAACAGCGACAGAAGCTGCTTCTCTTGGCCTAATGGGAAATTTTGCTTCAAAAAACAATCTGATTAAACACTGGAAAACAATATTATTATTTACAAGTTGTGTGAAAAGGAGTTAGCCTGCTAGCGATGCTATTCAAGCTAAGATTAGCATCTCAACGCTAACATGTAGCAGCACAGACGTTGCCAACGGTAAAGTCAGCATCAACTCGGCCTGTAATGATGATGAATTTTGTTGGATGACAAACTGTCCCAGAAATTATCGTGATACACAATAATATTGTAATTTTGAGAACATTTTCAACTAAAAAAATGATAATAATGTCATATTAATGTGAGTACAAGATCAAAATACTTTAATTTCTAAAGAACATTTAACACTGGAACTTGAAAACATTTAAAATATCCAAAATAAATAAAGAAAACAACTGAAACAACAGTGAGTGAAACGGATTATGACGGCTCTGTAAACAAAATTGAGTTTCAAGAAATATTAGTTTCTCAGCTTAGAGAGGGAAAACAGGCAAAAGGGCCAGGAAGGACTTTAGATTAACTATTTGTTACTGGATGTCAAATGTTCAAAATGGCAACATTGTATTGATTAATTAAGCTTGTGGCTTGTTTACTGTTGTCATAGCAACTCCATAGCAACTGCCTACCAGGATGGCTGTCAATTACAAAGTTCCTGGAACTTGAGAACTATGTGTTACAGAACCTGCCATCAACTTGATTATAATTTATAGCTGAGTTTCTCCACTAATTAAAAATAAATATTTCCATTTATTTACCTTTTGAACTGTTTGAGGAAGATTGCGATGTTCAGCCCTCGCTTCGAGTCGAGGATGGAGACCTGGGGTAAACAAAGAGACGGTCAGAGTCTGAGTCCAAAGTGTCGACCAACAGGCATCAGAACCAGAACCAGAACCAGAACCTCGTCTTTGGCCTCCCTGAACGACACTCGGGTCTTTCCTCCTCTGGTCGGCGTGGAAACTGCCTTTTCGTTCTGCGTGAAAAGCTCCTCGATTTTCTGAACATCAATCTGGAAATCCTGCTGGACTGGACCCTGAGTCCAGAGGTTGGCGTGACCTTTGACCTGAAGCAAAGATTCAGCTGTTTGTTCTCAAGCATAAGTTCTGATCAACTGTTTGTTTGCACTCATCTTTTACAGGCGATATGGACTTATGGATGAAAAATGTTTGGTAAATTATGTTCAGAAGTTTTAAGTGGTGAGGATTTCAGATTATAAAGATATAAAGATAAAGATTATAACGGTTAACAGCAGATAAACGGTTTCCTGTAGCGGTAAGTTGTTTCTCTGTTTAGTTTATGTACAAAAAGCAAAACTCATCTCATTATTTTAGGTTTGTAATACATTAATTGAACTTAGTTTCTTTTACATGTTGCATAAAATAAGTTTGTGTATATTTTGAAGTAAAGTCCACTGACAGTGTTTTACAGTCTACCTGCTCCGCTGGAATCGTTTTCCAGAAGAAACTCCTCACCCTCTTCTTCTTCTTCACCCCACCTGGGTTACCTGCAGGCAGCAGAGGAGGAGGCGGCGGCGGCGGCGGCGGCGGAGGAGGGGGAGCAGGAGCAGGAGGAAGGTTTTCTACGACTTGGGTTCCATTTTTACTGTTGTGTGAAAATGTGAGCGCGGACGGCGGCGACATGGCCTCAGCGACGGCGGCGTCCTGCTGGAAGGGAAACCCCTGGATGTCGTTGGCCGGGGAGACGCTGCCCATGACGTGCATCGCCACGTCTGATTGGACGGGAGCAGACTGAAGGGTCACCGGGATCACGGGTAACCATGGTAACAGTGGAGAAGAGTCATTCGAAACATCAGTGGGTGAAGATCAGCAGTCTGGAAAGAAAAGTTGAAAAGAAGCAAAAAATAAACATGCAGAAAACGACGTCAATGAAAACCTGGATGTTGAAGACGTCTGAATGTTTTTGTGTTCGTTCTGTCGCAATAATCAATAAATCAATTACTCGCATGATAAATTAAAGCAAATACAATCATTTTAATTTGAATGATTTATAGTTATTATCTTTCTAGTAAAAGCTGAATGATAAAAGTTTGATGCTTTGGTCTCCAATAGTCGAGTTTCAGACAGTTTAGAAACTGTTGCTGTTTGGATGAATCTACCAGAACAATGTTATCTCAATTTTATATTATTGTTTTCTTTTCTAATCCTGTTAAACTGGTGGCAAACCAATGAAACCGACTCAACATTAGAGTTTCTATACATTTTTTCTGCAGATTTTCAGTCATTCTGGACTCAAATCCCCAGAATATTCTGTATTTTCCCAGTTTAAATCAATAAATATAAAAAAACCACTATAAGTTAAAAATGTAGCAGTCAGGATATGGATACAGAATCTACAAAAGGACAGATTTATAAATGGATGATTTTTTTTCCATATTAATGTTTGTCTGTAATCATGCAGTTAAATTTAACCAAATTAAGATTGAATTTTTTGCAGCTTCAGTTATTTTCTTTTTAAATCTTGTTTTTCTTCTGGTGAAAACTTCTTTTGTTCTCTGATTTGAGGTTTTTCTCATCAAACCTCCTGCTGCTCAAAGGTTAATGAAGACCCGATCGCAGCAGTGATGTAACGTTTCCAGTAACAGCTGCCTTGTTGCTTCCACCAAACGGCTGTGGAGTCGTGGCAGGAAGCCCAAATATGGCCACCTTCCAGCAGGGTTTAGTAATTTAATGCTCACTAAGGGAGGAAATCACCATGTGAAGTTCTGGATTCACGTCAACAAATATTTCCACTTCCTGCTGATGAATTAAAGACGACAGCGACGTTACATAAGCTAATCTCACGTCTCTGATTGCCTGAATCCTTCCATCAAATTTTCTGCTCAATCGTGCTAACAGCCGGAACCACCCAGTGTGTGAGAACCAGCGACCCGACCCAGCTGCTGCTACTTTCTCCTGCTGTTATTTTAACATCCACATTCCTTCCTGGACCTAACAAAGTGTTATTTTTGGACTTTGGTTACTTTTTCTGTCCTCTAATCGACCATTTCCACCACAGCTGTGAGTCAATCTTTACCTGGATATAAGATGAAAATGTAAAATAACAGTTACTATCTGAAAACTTTTCCTAAAAAAAGTTATGGTATGTTATGTTATGGTATCGTCACATGGGATAGTTTTCACAAACGTTTTCATCCCTATGAATCCACACAAATTTAAAGTTGTTTAAAACATGCCAAACGCCTAGGGGGCAGTGTAGCGCAAAACTAAAACCAATCAGTAAATCAAAACCACTACTTCCTGTTGGGATAAGAAATCATCTCCATTTCTATCTTCAGCAGATTAACGGAGCCTCACCAAGTCCAAACGGCTCAACCTGAGCTTTTCCCTCTGATGGTTTCATTTCCATCACTATAAAATGTTATCAGTTAACCAGCTCTGATTTATATTCTGTATCATAACGCTGGAGAGCCAGGAGATGCCAGAGATGCCATGTGTTGCTCTGGTTGCTGGTCATTGACCCGCTGATCGCCGTGGAAACGAACCGCGTAGCAAACAATGACAGTTTGTTTATGTGGTGCACAACAAAAACAGGGTCACAGTTAGCGTGTGTGTGTGCGTGTGTGTGTGTGTGTGTGTGTGTGTGTGTGTGCGTGTGTGTAGATGTGAAAGCTACGCTAACATCACTGCTGCCTCCGTCTTTTTCCTCACATCTTTCATCCGTCCATCTTCAAAGGGAGGCAGAGTGAAGGTTTACAGCTGGGCAGCGCCGACGCCGACCCAGGAAAATCATCAGTTTTGGCCTCAAATTTTGAAAATAAACAAGATTCCAGCCATGATGGGGAGTTCAGTTACAAAACAACATCAGAATCAACAAATACCAGGTTAAAAATGTGGGAATAAACAACTAAATGAAAGTTATATATTTTAAATACAATTTCTGAGTGAGATTTTAGAAATGTTTATTAGCCGAGCCTGCATGTCTGATATGGAAAATAATAATAATAATACCAATAAATGTCACATCTTCTAATGCTTTGTTAAACCGTATTTAGGTGAAACTATAGTACACATTTTCAGAAACATCATTTTGATAATATTCTGCAGCCTCACAGCTACTATTACCATCCAGAGTTGCATTTATTTTAATCAACATCCAAATAAACACAAAATATTAAAAGGGATAAAAAATGCAAAAAATCACAAAAGATAAAACATAAGAAAACCAACTATAACATAAAAATCCACAAGCCACCATTAATGCATGTTACTGCAAATTAATCAATAAAATTTTTTCTAATATAAAAGAATATTGAATCCAACACAATATGATGCACAACAACCACAGAGACACAAAATATAAGAAATAAATGAACTCAGGACCAAAGGAAGGAATGAAAAATGTACTGAAACGAAACAAAAGCAAAAAGACATGAAGCCAAATATTACAGACCAAAGGTTGTAGAAAAAACGATATCTATCCAAACTCCTCAGACTCCTGATCTAAATGTCAAAGATTCACATTTCTGCAGCTCTGTTTCACAAACTGGTCACAACCCAGTGCTGGTGGCCTCAGCCCCAGATGCATGCTGGGAAATCCACTGGGCCAGTGAAGCGCGCTGATTCAGAAAACAAAACCTCACTTCAACCGACCCAGTTATGATCCAGGCATCCGTCCGTCGCTCGCTCCACATTCCTGCAGCAGCGACCTCGATAGCGAAGGAGGCAGGAAGGGTGAATGAGCGACCGACCCTTCCTCCTCCTCCTCCTCCTCCTCCTCTTCGTCACATGAACACTGAGCGAGCGCACTCACAGAGTGTTGGTAAATAAATAACATGCAGAGAGCTCAGGACAAAATGTAACTGGAGTTTAAAAGTCCAAACTCGTTTTGTGTCGCAGAAATCTGACAGATCTTCATCACCAGTCAAGTTGATTTTAAAGCAACAAAGCAGCTCAAAGTGATTTACTTAAAAAACCCTTAATTTTCAACTTTACAAAATGTAATTGCTTTTTTCTCCCAAGATTGACTTATTCCATCCATCCACTTCCTGACACCCCAGTGGGGTCAAACGGGGTCACCCTGGACGCGTCGCCAGTCTGTCGCAGTTGTTTTATTATTTTCTGGCAAATTTTCAACATTTTAAACTCAAAATTTTCTTAGGTTCTTACTAACAATTTCAGATAATAATCTCAAATTTTCAGATTTTTTTCTGTCAAATTTTGGAACTTTTAAATTCAGAAATTTACTTGTTTTTTTTTGTAGCAATTTAAAAAAAACATTTTTAAATCTCAAAAATTCCATGTTCTAAAATCTTCTGAGTTTTTCTAGCCAATTTTCTTCTTTTCAAGCTCAGAAATGTTCTTGTTATTCTGGAAAATTGACTGTGTTGATCTGCAGTGTCTCTAATAAGCCATGTTAGAAGCTCGTAGAGGTTAAATCCTGTTCATGCAGCTGCAATATTAGCTGAATAAAACGATAACAATGTGAGCTCAGAGTTTGGTCACCACTCCTCAGGGATGTGAAAGTGTACGGCAAAACAAACACGGTTCGTAGAAACCTGTTTGAGAAACAAAACAAGGACAAATATTGACACTACAAATTCATCTGACCTCTTCTGTGTGACACAAAGGAGGACGAAGAAAAGCACACAAGTTATTATCTGATCCACCAGTCAGAGAGACAATCTGATCTGTGGGACGTTATTAAAATACAAGCAGCTCATCTGTAAATGACGTGAACACGAGGTTCTCTGTGCTGCTCATAAATTAAGAGTGAAAAACTCAAACGGATCAGAGGGAAAGTTTTATGTAAACAGCTTTATTCTATTATCTGAAGTCAAACATGATCTCTGCTCGGGTTGTAACACTTCTCTGCAGGGTGTTGCTTGAAATAAAAAGAAAAGTTAATAATTGCTGTAAAATGTGAATGGAAAAGTTACAAGTTGTTCCAAAACCAGCTGGTCAAAGCCTTGGTGAGCCTCAGCTCTGGATCAAAAATCAAAAAAACATGAAAACGCATGTTTCCAAAAATAAATTGATGCAATACGATTAAAAATTTTTAGTCTGGAACACATTTTTGGGAGGAATATGTTGTTACTGGTGGTTTTATTTAATCTTTAATGTATCCCCAACCTGCAGTTGAATAGAAACAATTCAGATAAAAGACAAATCTTTTTATTCAACTAATAAATGATAAATGATCCTTTTTACAAGATTTTACAAATGGGAACGTTCAGTTCTTCTGTAAATGAATCCTGTGAATGAACATTTTCTTTCAATGCATACAATAAATACCAATATCTGCTGTTTGGTTTGGTTTTACTACATTTTAAAGCTTTGAATCAATAATTATTTTCGATTTTACATTTTTATCAACATTTTTAGGATGTTTGTAGGAAGGGATGCAAAAAAAGCATTTTTTTTCAGAGACTGAGTCACAGCGCGCTTTAACATCTTTCAAAACTTTCTTTAGGTTTTCATGGCGGCTGTTTGTCTGACAGATTTCCACTCCCACACTTCTGGTGACAGATTTCCAAACGGGGAAACGGAGCGCTGCAGAAACGGTTCAAAGATGTGAAGGAAAGGATTAAAAGCCCAGAAATTCAACATAATCTTCCTCAATTGATGGGAATATTTTAATATAAACACATAAACTAAAGGTGCAGAAGACATTTTTAGACATTGAATTCATAGCACTGATTTGTTTTTGTCATGCGCTGATGTAACTTTAAATTTCTTTTTTCTTTTTTTCAGAAACTTGCAAAAAATTCATTTGCATATTTTCTGGTCACCAGTTTTAATTACTTCTTCAACATTTTATGATGGATGTAGTTTTCTTGTTTTGTATTCATTGTTTATATTAATTAACAACATTAGCATAGTTAAGTCATTTTACTTTTGTTTGCCTTTGATTGTTTTTATCAGGATGAATTGAGCATCATCAAATGAAAACTAATCTTTTGGTTAATCCTGGTGCATTTACAATAAGTTAATTAGCCACTATTGCAGAATCAGAGCCAAAACTACACAGAAAATATGAGCATTTTGCATAAGATTGAAAAGCTTTTTGGTCTATAAACATATTGAACCCAAAACTCAAAAAAGTTAAAATTTGTGCTTCACCTGTTTCTAATTCTGTAATAATCTATATATAAAAAGTGACAATTTTTAAAATGTGAATAAGCAATTACTATAATAATCAATAGTTGCAGCCCTAAAAAGAAATACAGGCAAGTATTTATACGGCTGTTGCTCATGACTGTTTATGAAACTATTTACAAATTTTCTGAAAATACTATAGAATCTACAATAAAACATGATTAGCCAGAAAAAAAACAAACATATGATCATTTGTGTCAGATTGGCATCAAATAATATCAATAATAATAACAGAATCAACCAAGAAATACTTAATATATTTATCCACAACATTTATAGAAATAAAGCTTCTAAAGAAATGTCAAAGAGAATATCTAAAAAAAATAAAGAATCCAACACAAAACCAAAAATAACTCTGCGCCTGCTGGCAATGAAATAAATAATAATATAATTAATAAATACCAACAATAATACCAATCATAAATCTACTTATAAAACAATATGTGAATAAAAGACATTTTACCATCCAAATATCGACTGAATGGGCCAAGAAGGTGAGAAAAACAAACAAACCTGTGATTTATTAAAACAACTTATCAGCAAAGTTTAACACTTAATTATTTTCCTCAGCAGTGATTATTTCCACAAACATCCACATTTTATTTATTGGTGAAGAAAGAGTCCAAACTGAGAGAACCACCAAAAAACAAACATAAATTAAGAAAGTTTTTCTCACTTCCATCAACATGAAGTTCTGCTGTAAGCAGCAAACTCTGACTAACATCCAAACTTCTCCACAGCAGCAGGTAAATAAACTCCCTGAGGAGAAGGGGGAGGAGGAGGAGGAGGAGCAGGAGGAGGAGGAGGAGGAGGAGGAGGAGGAGGAAGAAGCATCTGCATCGTTTCACAGCCAACCAGCACCAAAGTGTTTAAGAAGCTCTGGGTTGGACCCGGACCCCCCAACCGGTCGGGAACCAGGCAAACATCCAGGCCGCCTGCTGAACGGCGTTACGGGACTCTGATAATAGAACAACAGCTAAATGAAAGCAAATCCCCTCTTAAGTCGTTTTCTCTGCTCTGATCTGCGATGGAGGGAAACAGGATGAGTACCGCCAAGCAAAAGGAGCTGGCTGAGCATCCGCTGGTTACCGTGGCAACGGGGACAGACAACCCCAAACAGCATCCCGTTTCTAAAATGTCACCCCCTTCAGTGGGGTCGCCGCGGGGTCAAGCTGGAGCGCTGAGCCGGGCAAGGAGCTTACTGGGAGGACTGGGAGGAGAACTGGACACAAACTGGTGACCATGGGATGGCAGCAACATTTTCTACAAGAATGATTTGGTTTATCACTACAGCAACAATCAATCAACGATTAATCTGGATGGATGGATGGATGGATGGATAAAGACTTTTACTTTGAAAGAGTATAACCTCCTTGTCCAAACGTTTATTGGTTTAAACAGTTGGTGCTTCAAAGATGAAACAATTAGATCTCTGAAATTCAAAACGCTTTTCAGACTAAATAGTTGTTTTTAAGATTCTAAATTAGTTTATCAGATTCCTTCCTTCTTTTTTGGAACAACCTTTAATTTAGCTCCATACAAACGATTGTCAGAATCCAATTAATTTGTCATCAATGTCAAAGTTTTACAGTGTTTGTGTTGTCAGCAACCTGCTGATAATATAGCAAAAAGAAAACAGATTGTACTAATTTTTGTTGAACTAACATTAGAAATAACTAAACATAGCACAGCTGCTATTTCAGCATTAAATGAACTGAATATCATGTCCAGGCGGGGCTTGGCCCCCAGAGCTGCAGGATCCTAAAGATGCCCCTGTCATTAAGCTGTAATAATGAACAATAATACATAATATAATGATATCATCACAATAACATGCAACACGAAACTGATAGGAAGTGAAAATAAAGGAAAATACAAAAGAAAGCTGATTATTATTTTTTAATTAAAGTTAAATTAAAATAAAAACTGTTTAAAAACATAAAGCATATATTTAATAAATTACGGTTATTGTTGTCAAATAAGCTAGCAACTGATCAAATATGAAGCTAAACACCTGCACACACAGTCACTAAACATCAATGTTTTAAACAACACATCAAACATAACGCGTTTCAAACACAAAATAAACCTACCGGAATGAATTCAACCTGGTTTTAATCCTTTAACCAGCCAGAAACAGGAGAAATCACCGGTTCCGGGTCCACGGTCCGCGTTTTCCTGCCAAAGTCTCCAACCGTCTGACTCCGAGCTGCCAGCGCGTGCGGAGAAAAGCTGACAGCGGAGGCAACCGCGCATGCGCGCTGCCTCAGGTGGAGGGAACCCCCGCTTTCTCTCTTTCTCTCTCTCTCTCTCTCCCGCTCTGCCGGACCCGCCCACCCGTGGGTGTTCGGTCCAGATAAGCTTCGTTCCTGGAAGAAAACAACAAAAAACAAAATTGTTTATAATCAATAGAAAGTGAAGAAAATTAAATATTAAGCTGTTAAACCCAACAGTTAATGAAGAAAATGCAAAGGTTGGTATTTTAGAAACTAAATGAAGAAAGTGCATATTACTAAAGTGAAAGTCAAAAGTAGAGTGCAGTAAAAGTACTTCTAAAAGTATTTTTCACAAAAGTATCCTCATACTGATATGCATGTAGTGACAGCATAAAGGAAAACTTTCCTTTTAACAGGAAGAAACTCCCAACAGAAGCAGAGCCTGGTTCAGCGTGATTCACTGAACCAGGAGCACTTTCTACCTTTTTGAGCCATCTCAGCTCAGAACAACAGGGTATTAGCTCTCTGTTTGTCTAAAAGCTTGGCACATTAATGTAAATGGTTAAAAACAACAAAAACATTTGAAGCTTTAACAGTCTTGGCAGCTTCATAAACTCTTTCTGTTTGAGTCCATTTAGACACTTTGAACAGAACTTTCTGTATAATGAGGCGCTCTTTGTCAAGCTCCATTCCCAGATTGAGCTGTTGAAGGAAATGAGGCTGCATGCAGAGCATTCAGACTCAAACTGACAAACAGTCGCGCCGCTTGTTGTTGCCAGGTGGATAATCGTGTTTCTAAAGCAGCGCAGGCTCAAACAGACCAAACCCTCACATAATATCACTGCATTCATCTCCCGAATAAAGGAGGACAAACTCTACGGCACGCTGATGTCATTTTATTGTTCAAACCCTGAATTAAATTAAAACAAACTGCTGTAATGCAAAGGCGCTTTTTGTTTTGCTGTTTTTGATGAACGTTTAAAAAAACCCTCCAATATCAGTTTTTCATTTTTAGATTCTTCTTTGCTGATCACAGCGATGACTCACAGGAATCCCCTTTTGTCCCAAGCTTTAAAACAATGGAAGAAAGAGGATGCTGTGATTATTTGTGGTTTAAAATTATAATTAGATGTTTTTCATGGAAAACATGGACCAGGGCTTGAACAATAATGTAAGGTGCCGCCATTTTGAACCCATCTGTGTTTATAGGAGCCGCGTTTCCTCGCTGTGACGCCCCAAGGTGACCTAGAGAGGAAAGGTGGGTACATATTTAAACATATTTATTATTAAAATGTGCTTATGATGCCTTCTTTAATTTTTAAAAGCACTTTATTACTAACACACTGTTTAAAGAACATAATGTTCACTAAATTGACATTAAACCTCAAATAGTTGCAAAAAAAGATCTTGCAAATTATTTTTGGTCACAACACAAAATTATTTTCAGATCCATAAAACTGTGAAGCATTTTTCAGGTAAACCACATCCCTGAAAGTACCTTTCATTTAAAGTCTAATTTTATCACCCAGTGAGGAAATCAGGTTAAAGCAAAACATGATTCAAACTTCACATATTTTAAAATATATTCACATCTAAAGCTGAAATCAAAGATGTTTGATCCAAAACATTTCAAAGGTCCAAAATGTAAGGATTGTTTTATAAAGTAGTTTCCCCTCTTACTTAAAGTTTTCTTCACAGATCAGCCTCTGGACTGTGAAAGTGAAAGAAGAGGAGGAAGGTGAAATCCGAATTATGAGTGGAAAGCACCTAAAAACCAATCGGTTGAACAAATCATCTTAATATAACATCAAATCCAACAGAAACATGTCAGTAATTTGTTGGTGTATTTCACAGGCTAAACACACAACTTTCTATCAATAACAGACAAAAAAAACGTAAAATTTTTCCAGACTTTAACCTCTGTGAATCTTTCTAGATAAAGGTTGCCATGATAATTTGTTTGAAGTGAGAAGCTGAAATGCTGACACATCCTGACTCCACCGGAGAAATCCCAGTAAAATCCCATCAATGACTCTGCTATTGATGCAGGAAAACTGGAAACAAATCCAGAACTTCACCCAGATGAAAAAAATCCCAAACAGTAAACAGCTGAGAAATAATTAAACTTATAAAAGTCAAAGAAACGGAGGAAATAATGCTGCATTAACTGCTTACCATGTGTTTCAATGAGCAGATTTGAAGGTAAAAAGTTTTCACCCTTTGCTCAAAGAATGTCGATTTATTTTAATTAATTTCCTGCAGATTCTAACATATTTTTTACCTTATGAAAATGATGTCATTTTGCTTCATAATGAACTTTTATGAAGAGTTTAGGTCACAAAAAAGAAAAAAAGTTAAATAATGCTGAAACAAGAATATAAACTGATTAAGTCAAACATCAAAATAATAGTTTGAGTCACAAAGTAAAGATTTTATTGCCTGAAAATATAAGAATTTAAATGTGGAAGGTTTTCTGTCATATTCTAAAATAAAACAAATCTCTCATCCAGGAGTCGTTTATTCAAGGCAGCTGTTTGTTAGACATTGGCAGCTTAAACAGAACTAAAGTCAGGACTTTATTGCACACAGGGATCCACAGTATTTGCATAGTTTGACTTGAAGGACAGAAAAAAAGAAATACATTCATAGATACAAGAGCAAACAGAAAAGTCATAGCAAACACATAAAGCACATTTAAGTCATTATGTCACGTCATTTAGAAGAGACATTTTGGTCCATATTTGCTCCCAACTTAAAGATTTGGTGTTGAAGAATATCTCGAATAACGGCTCTGAAACCTTCTAATGAAACAAATACTTCACTTTTTCCCTGGGATTTTACTTTGGCGTACAGATTAAACTGAATAAAGTGCAGAAAGCTGTAAAGAATCTGGACGAAGACCAAGCTGAGATTAAAACATTAAAACACGGTGGGTCTGTGCAGAGTCCTGGTGGAGATTTTGTGGGATTATAAGGAAACACTAAGGATTCATTTTTAAGGAGCTGCCTTGGTGTGAGGTAGCTGACCATCAGCGATACTCAGGACTTTGATGAGTGTTTGGAGGAACATATTGGGGACATAATGATGATTTATGGAGCGTTATAGGGAAAACCTTCCTCAGGTTTGATTTTATTGAATTTGAGGCTTCATTCTGGATTTGAAAGCAGTTTCCATTGAGCGGTACGGTACGGACCGGTTTGGTCGGCTGTCTTAAGGTCCAGAACATTTCAGTTTGACTGAATTAAACCCAAACGACTAACGTTACGTTATACTAGTGTGACGACTTTCTGTTGTCTTTGTCGCAATCAGCAACATTGTTTTTTGTCCTCCAATCAATGGAGCCTGTTGTGTGACGCCAGCAGCTTCACCCAAACCGAACCCTGGACCTAATGACCGACAGGAGGAGCAGATCGGTGCGGTTTGGGTCGGTTGTAGCAACACAAACATCGCCTAAAGTTTTCCATGTTTGCAGCGATCCGGCCACGTTTGCCATAAATCACTGGGAACATTCAGGGTCTCCATCCAGTGAAGGCGTCTTCAACCACCGCTAAGGAAAGATAAAGTAGAAACTTTCCCATATTTAGTTAGTTGGTCTTATATTGACTGTTACAAGAGAGAAAAATGCTGCTGAATTATCTTTAAAACGGCTCAACCTGCTGTTGATGCAAAGCTACAAAGACTTGAACATCATCAGCATACAGGGATCTTCTGCTTCCCTTTTTGGCTGGTATAAAATAAGTTGTATTAGTTTATTATTAAACCTCACAAATAAGAATAAAATAAATTGCTGTTAGAATTAAAGTTGTGCTTGAAGAGTCGCTAAATGAATATAAAAATGTTTGGCCTAAAGGTGAAACGTCACTTGAAGGAAACAGCATTTTCATCCCAACGTTTTTAAGAAAGTGAACAAACACAAATATTTAGTTCAAGATTAAACCATCATTGGAAGATTTTCAGCAACATTTCATTTAGATCCTAAAAGAAGAAAGAGATTAAAGATTTGCTAATTGGATGTTAATCACATGAAACATAAAGCTAAACTTTAGCAAAGAAGAAGACATCGTCATCAACATAATACAAAACAAATTTTAGTCTTTGCGCTGAATAAACCAGAGATATGGCCTGATGCAAATTACTGGTCCCTGCTGGTGAAGGTTTTAAATCTGCAGCTGACGGATCGTCGTTCCCTCACAATGGAGGCTTGTTGATATTTTACTGAATCTCTATAAACTTAGAAACCTTATGCTTCTCATCTGAATTTGGGCTCAGCTCTTAAAAATGATTTTCCTGAGGTGAATAATAGAAATGAATTAAAAAAGATGTTTTCCAGCCTGTAAAGTCGGAGAGCTGCCTGAGTGTTTAGTTTTCTAATAAAGGAAATGCAAACAGAGGTCTGAGGTTTTACTGGGCTGAGGACTGAGAGCCGTAATCCACTCTGAAGTTGTTTTCCAGCCGTGGCGTTCAGGCACCTTTTGTGACTTTCTGACTGCAGTGGCAGCAGATTTTCAGAGTTCAAAGAGAAGCTTAGCGCCTCTCAAAGGATTTAACGGATTTACCGAACAACGCCTCGAATCCAGGCCGAGGAAACAAAGAGCGTTTGTTGGTTTTCTTCCAATTAAATGTGTGATTCACAAACAGAAAATTAAATTTTTAAACAATAATAATTTCAGAACAACTTCATATCAAACCCAAATGTCCCTTTCATCACCCAAAATAAATTACTGTCCTTCTAACTCCCAGCTTTTAGAGCATAAAGCAGAAACCGTTCAAACGCATTTTAAAGTCACTCAGACTGATCCTGACGCTCGTCAGCTCTCCTCCAGCCAGGAGGGGGCGTCAGCGCTGGCGACGTTCAGGTGTTCAACGGCCTGCTGCATGTTTTTCTCCAGGAAACTGTGACATGACAAGCAGTGAGCAGCGACGGCGCTGTGGAGCAGCCACAGCTGGTTGTGGAGGACTTTCACCTGCAGGCAGAGAGCGAAGGTTAATCAGCTGCTGTTCTGCCTCTAAAGGGATCCCATTATGCTAAACGTGCAGGTTTTTCTGCTTCCATTTGAGTCTAAAAGCAGACGAGTATTAAAGAAAAATCCAATAATTTTTGTGAATAATGTTTTTTGTCTGAAAAATGAGCAGTTTCAAAAACTTTCGGAATGTAACGTCATCACCAAGCCTGTTACCTAGCAACCTCTATGGAATTCTGCTCTTCGCCTAGCAACCCAAGCTGAGCTCCAGCACGTTTGGACAGCTGGTTTTATTGGTGTACAATGGCTGCTGGAAAAGACAAGTGTTTTGTTGTTAACTTACCATCCAGAAACCACTTCCTGCATTCTTGTTGGTTGTGCAGCAGGCTCTACTAATGCTTTTCAAAGTTGTACGATTTTATAATTGCACATCTGTTTGTAGCCATTTTCATGTGTGAGTGTAACGGTTCAGTCGGGGGGTGTGGCCAGCAGCAGCTCATTGGGATTTAAAGTGACGACGCTCTAAAACAGCTCATTCTGCTCAACACAGGCAGAACTGAGCCGAATGAAATTCCATCAAAAAATTATATTGTGCTAAAAAAGTGACAAACAGAAAGATTGAGATAGTGTCTGAATGGGAAACTCTGTGCTTTAAAAACAGAAGGGAAAGTGTTCTTGAATATTTCAAAATGAAAGACCAATAATGTGAATCCGAATGATTTGTATCTTTCAGTTTATATATAAACTGGTTACTCTTCTCATATAGTTGCTGTAATTTATGTACATGCCTCCTGTTGTTTGTTACCTGTATCTGTGCTGTATAAGTTTTTCCTGTTATTGTTCTTTTTCTTTTCTGTATAAATTTTCAAAATATCTAATAAACATAATATATATAAAAAAAGTAACAAACAGTTTTTCTGCAACCTGATCTAGGAAATCTGATGGGTCACCTTGAAAGTCACGGGTTGTTGGTTATGCAACTTGTATCATAAACAGAACCTTGCGCTCCGTCTCACCCTGTTCTCCTCCAGCAGCTTGACTTTGACGGACAGGTCGTCCCGGACCTTCTCGTACCGCTCCCTCTGGCCCTGGAAGGTTTTCTGGGCCTGCTCCAGCTTGGGCAGGGTGGTGGCGTCCCGTGGGCCCATGTTCAGCTCCTCCAGGTCCACTCGGTACGCATCGTACTCGATCCTGGACACCAGAGGGGTGAACATGTTACCAGAGTTTTCAACCCTACGGCGCCCTCTGCAGGTCTGTGGAGAGATAAGCTGCGCACACCTGGCGGCCTCGTACTGCTTGGCGTTGATCATGGTGTCCTCGATGGTTTTGTTCACCAGAGTGTTCATGTCGGAGGTGAAGGCGTTGATGGCCGACTGCAGGGTCTCTGTGCTCTTCGACAGAAACTTCTGAGCCTCGGCGTTCATGTCGAACTCCACCTGAGGTCACGATAGGATGATACGACGTCTGACATGATACAAGATGAAGCAAACAAGTCTGACATATCGCAGTGAGTTCACTCCAGGCTAAACCTGAACTGCAGTTTGTTTGGGGAGGTATGAATAATCAAACAGTGAACTCTGGTGCAGTTTCAGTTTAAATGTGAACGCCAAGCGGACCAGAGACCGCTCTAACAGCGGGAAGAAGACTACAGCGCAAGGCATTCTGGGTAAATACAACCAACCAAACACATGAGTCTAATACTAGTGGGAGAAATGATTCGGTGTCTTTTACCAAAGTGAAAAGAGAAATCTACAACTGATAAAACTCTAGTCCATTTCTGTTTACATTTCCTGAAGAAGGAAGTTTCGCTGCGGTTGCATTTTTGAAGGTTGATGAAATGGTCAAATTCAAAAAGATTTTTTTGTTTGCTTGTGGTGGTTTCCCCACCAATAAAGGTTGATTTTTCTTTTTCACATATTTCAAACAGTTGAAACTTCAGAGGTTTTTGAGTCGTTTTCTTCAGTAGTTCCTGGTGCAGCGCCCCCACAGGCGAGGAGGGGAACAGGTTTTTCAGTATGTTTGGATTATTTCACTTGGTGCAGTGCGAAAGAGAACTTTTGGTCCCAAATCAACCCGGTTCTACTGGACTATCAGGTGTGAAAGCAGCCTAAGCAGAAAACCAGCAGTTTGCTGTGGATCCAGTGGATTTCCTCAGGACTCACGTGGAGGTTCTTGGTTTTGAAGCTGAGCTCGGTGAAGGCGGTGGCCATCGACTTCTGGGTGACGGAGAACTGGGCGAACTGACTGGCCAGCGTCTGAGCCAGCTTGGTCATGTGGTCGTAGCGCTGCCGGTCGTCTCTGAGCAGCTCCAGGCGCGGCTCCAGGTCCAGGTCCACCGTCCGGGAGCCGCGGCCCATCCGCTCGGCCAGAGCCTGCCGGGTGCACTGCGGCGGCAGAGACGGCACCGTCAGATCCGGCAGCCGTGAGCGAGGCTGCTGGGTTAGGCTCCGCCCACCTTGTATTTGCTGATGCTCCACTTGCGGACTCGCTCCAGCTTCTCGCTGGCCAGGTTCTTGTTGCTGGCTTCGATGACCACAGGCCCACCGTTGGGTTTCTGGGGAGAGACCGTCACCTCTGGAGACACAGGAGAAATCAGTTTTCCTTTTTAATTTTCTCACATATTTAAAATTCTTATGTTATGTCATGACAGTGCCTGTCACAGTAAACATTAAATCAGTTAATCAAATGATAAATTACTCAATCAATATTTGTATTTGCATATTGGCCGGCATTATAAATTGTCCCAGAAGTTGTTGCAATAAACAATAATATTGATGGTTTGAGACCATTTCCAGTGATATCATGGCTAAAGTAAAATAATGCAAACTGTCCTTCAAGAAAAGGACGAGTTGAAACCAAAGAACCAAACAGAAAACGTTTGGCAGAAAAAAAACAAAACCAGTTACCTTTACCTTTGTTTTCATCTGTTTCCACGGCGACCTCTGCTGAGCTCGAACTGTCAGTCGCATCTTCACCTGTGTGGTTGGAGTTACTGTTTGCTTCCTGAAGAAAACAGTTTATTCACACATCAAACCATCACTTAGTCCTGCAACAACATTCAACTCATTTTATGGCAAAAACAACAAAAAGTGGAAGATTAACATTGTTTAACGTTTATTTAATCAACGTTAAACAATGTTACATGTTAAAAACAAAACAACAAAACAACAAGCCACTGCACTGAATTACTGAGTATCAACAAGAAAAACATGAAAACTAATTCTGTAAGGAAACATTAGATGCCAGAAAAATTAAACAACCATTTCCAGCAATGGATCCACATTTCTTCACTGTTCTAGTCGTCACCAGTCACCTCCAGGCTTCCCGCTGCCTGACCTTTACGACCCGGGGGGTCGTCACGACTGTCATCCATATTAGATGAAGCAACTCCAGTTAGCTGAATATTATTGCTGTTACTCAGAGTTTGTTAAAACTAAAATAATATAGCTAAAATAAAACTAAAATATTTGAGATAAACATTTTTATCTCAAATTATTCTCTAAACTTTAATTTCAAACTGTTCCTGAATGCATCACGGCCCCAGCAGAAAGAAGTTCAAGGGTCACGAAGCTAACCAATTGAGTAGCCCAGATCAAAACCCATCAGGGCTGCCATATTGGATATTACTCTCTGCTGCCATCAGCTTGGGGTCAGAGAGGTCAGAGGTCACAGGAACAGCCACCTGACACAGATGTTGGTGCAGGAGGGTGAGGTCGGTCCTCTCAACAGCAGAAAGACTCAGCGCTGCTGCGTCGCATTAAGGAGACGGAGGAACGCGTGATGACGCAGAACGAGCCCTGATGCGCGCCTCAGCAAAGGTCACATCAAACTGTTCCCTGGAAACCGACTTAAACCGCTCCGTCTCATTGGTCCAGGCTGGTCTCACCTTTAAGTCCACGTCGTCATGACGTCTGTCCTCTGGAGGCGTTTCCTCTTCCTCTGTGGTGTTGGGCGCCGCAGCAACGCCTCCGTTCTCCTCCGAAGCCTCCATCATCTTCTGAAAGCCTGAAGAGAAAAACAAGCAAAGTTTAAAACTTTTCATTAAAGGTCTGTTACTTTCTGCCTCCTCTGTAAAATGCCTGAAATAAATATCATCTGCTTAAAAATAAGATTTAGTTTAACAAATCAAAAACAATAAACTGACTTGTCATTTTACTGTTTTGGGCATCAGGAGTAACTTCAACCAACTAATTTCTAATTTGTAACTCGTTTATTTACCAAATAAAGACTAGAATATGTGACAATAAATGTGAATTAATGAAGCACAAGTTTTGCTTCAAGAACAATTTGTAAAAACAAGACATCAGCAGCAGTGGTTTGTTTTTAGATTATATTTTAATCAATAAACTGACTCGTGACTCATTCGGGTGTAAATTATTTACCTCGTTTCTGTGTCCAATCATTCATTTTTCTCAAACATGTTATGTCTCCCTCTGCTGGTCCAAAAGCTCATCACAGCCACATCCATAAAACCATCTAATGGCTTTAAGCTGGTAAACACTGACAGGCACCAACCCCTGCAGTTATGATGCATTAAACCTGCTTTCATGAGCAGGACGGATCTGAGGCAACGTCTGCACCCTGGGTGTCCAACATGTGGTTCCTGGGGCCATTTGTGGCCCTCGGATTCTTGCTGACATTTTGTTGCAAACTTTTATAAGTTGATCCTCGTTTATCCAGAGACTTTTACTGAAAATCCGACTATGCTTCACTCAAATTAACTTTTATATAATTTAAATCCTGCTTCTACAACCAAACCTGAAAGAATATGAAAATGATGCCGTTTTTTTACACAGCAAACATTAAAATCCTTTATAAATTTTGGATCGATGCTGATTTTGTTTTTCTACAAAAAGCAAAACAAAACTCAGACTACTTTAATTAAATTTTTTTTTTTTTTGCCCATAAATACTTTTGACTGGATGATTTTGGCCCACGTCTGCAGCTCCTGTCACTGCTAATAAAACCTTATATAGGCCGAGTACAAAGTGCACAGATCTTATCTTTGATAACTCAGAAGGCCGACCTTTGACCTACAAACTGTCCCGATGGATCACATCTATTGTTATTGAGCAACTGTGTGTTGAAACATGAGGTTGCAGCATAAAACCAGGACAGGAACAAACTGCAGGTATGTGATCTACTTCTGTTTATGATAAGGAAGATGTTTGCTACTTCCTCTCCGCGGATTTGTTTATTTGTTAAAATATGAAACACGCAGAGCAGCAGGTGACTACATGACTACATGATGAGCATTATGCATCTTGAATCAACGCTTCGTCCTCCAGACTTCCTTGTAACAATCTGCAGAATAATCTCCAGTATTTTAAAGGTTTTTTTACAATAATCTTGCGACATTTAAGCTCCACAGAGACTCACAAAGACCATCTTTAGATAAAGCTGCCAACTATGCATCATAGACTCAGAAATAAAATTTGAAGACAGTAAAACTTTCCAGCATATTTGAATGAAGCATAAAAACAGTCCGAGTCCCTGATGGGTGTGTTCGTTTCCAAGATCCCCACAAACTTTAATTCACAAATTCACTGAAAACTGAGCAGAAAGCAGCGGCAGTTTGACCGTTATGACCGTTAAAAACAAAAATCCTCTCTGTGTCATCAAAGCAAAACCACAAAACATTTACGAGCTTTTTCCGTTTTTACCTGTTAACAGAAGCGAGCGCTCCTTGTTTTCTTCCTCTTCAACTTTCTCTGTGTCTGGTTGTTCCTACCTCTTTCCTAACTTTTTATTTAGTGAAACGATGACAGAGTTTATCTAAAAAGTTAGCGTTGAGACTAAAAGTGGTGAGAAAAGCGTCCAACACGTCTCCCGGAAGTGACTTCTGAACGGATTGTTTGTTAGGAGGGAGTGTTCCGTTTACGCTCCTGGGTGCACCGGAGGGGCGGTGACGTCCCAGGTCACTGGCGGTGCGTTTGGTTTTCGTCTCTTTTTCTTCTTGAAAACAATTCATGTGTCTTTTGTTACAAAGTCAAATTAAAAGATAAACTGACATCAGCACTAAATTAAATATTACAGAAATAAACAGTAGCAAATGAAATTATGAACCAAAAAGAAACTTTAAAGATGCAGCAATGTTATTTGTTCCTACCTTTAATGGGAATCTGAGAAAACCGCCATGTTTGCGATATAAAGAGCTTCTTAAAAGGAAAATATCTTCAAACCAGGCAGTTTATAGAGTAAATATCGGGCATAAACACAAAAACAGTGGATTATTGCCTTCTTTTCCACAGCTTTTGATTTTGAAATGGACAGTTCTGTAATAGTGCGCCATCTTGTGGCTCGAACCCAGAATGCTGTCAGGAAATGGCAAGTCTCGCGATACTCCCTATTTTAGCTACTGTCTCAAGTCCAAACATAAAACTAGCGGATAAGTCGGTTATAATCTTCGAAACAACTTTTAAACCCGGTAAGTTACTAAAATCAGTCTTCATAACTGTCAGATTGTAACATTTTGAACATTTAACGTCATGCAAAGTGTTTTTTAAGTCACATTTAGGCTGTTCGGGATTAAGTTTCCTGGTTTTGACAACAAATTAACTATTAGCGGCTGAATCTGTCAGGAAAGAGACAGTTTATTACATTTGGCTGAAACATCTGATAGTAAATATAACACCTTTAAAGGTTGATGCATTAACATGTGGAACATGCATTAACATGTGCAACATGTGTAACATGGTAATGCAGGTGTTTTACCTTGAGTTTGTTCTGTGGCAAAAAACTTAGAATTTCTTTTCAAAGTTAAAGTTTATGAAAGTAGTTCAAAGTTTTACAAAACTTTTTCCAATTTATTTAAATGGGACAAAAATATAATAACAGGTGCATATTTTAAAAAGGCCTTACCTTTGGTTCTTTTCAGTTATTGTATTATTATTGCAGATATTGTTCAAAACGTCTTGCTCTGTTTTAATTTGCTTATGTTTTTTACAGCTTGTAGAAAATTATAGTTAGGAATCAGATTCCTTTTGTTTGTTCCTTTAGGAGATTTTGTCATTTTCCATTAATATTAAGGAAATTTTGACTTAAAAGAAGCTCCTATATCTTTCTGAAGAGTTACTTGTTAGTTTTGTCTTATTTTAAGATATTTGCAGTAGAAACTAGAATAAAATCATTAAAGCTTTGTGTGTTTGCAGTGTATGAAAGTGAGGAACTTCAGCTGCTGTCCGTCTCTTTCTCTTTGTTTTATGTAAATAAATGTTTATGCAAACTTCTCTGTTTCTTTAGGAAACAATGACGCCTGTGATGATGGTGGAGCGGCGAGGAAGATGAAGGTGAACCTTCATCAGCTGATGTTTGGATCCACAGAGGAAACATCTGGAAACATCTGGAAACGCTGCTGCAGGTCAGGAACGAAGGAAAAACACATTCTACTTTATTCTGATCTATTCTGATCTGTTCTACGTTACTCTGTTCACATCTAATTTGATTTTATTCTCTCATCTGTTTTCTCATCAGACTTTATCTGATTATATTCTTATCTATCTAGTCTAATATGTCTGAATTTCATTCTTAATTATTCTAATTTATTTAATTCTCATCTATTGTATTAGTTTCAGTTTTAATCTATTGTGATTTATTGATTCAATCTGTTTATTTTATTATTTTATTTATTCTAACTTGTGTTTTTCTCTCTTCTTTTTATTTTTGCTTTTATTGATTCACAAGGAAGCAAATTTTACAAAACATTTCCTCACAATTCAATGCTTAAGAAGTTAATGGGATAATAACGCTCAGGGAAAGATTACAATGTTCAAAATATGGAATAGAATAATGTGGAAGAAAGGAAAAAAATAAAAATAAACAAATAAAGACATAATAATTATACAGTTATTTTATTACTGACTGTATTACTGTTGTTTTCTCATCTTCCTCTTTTCCTGCTAAAGTCTGACATGTTCCTGTCATATAAAACACTAATTTAAAAATAAATAAAACATTTTATTGACCTTCATTTGCTGGGTAAATCTGCTGCAGGCTCTGATTCAGCAGATTGTCCAGATTTACTGCATATTTTAATTTAATGTCCATTTAAGTTTAAATGGACATTAAATTAAATAAATAAACTTGTTTTAAATAAACTTGTAATCTTCTCTGTTCTCGTCGACAAACCAGGAAGTTGTTTTCGTTCTGTTTGTCAGTCAGATTCATAGAATCAAAAGTTTCTGATCGGATGAAGAAATCAAATGTTTTTATTGTTGCTTTCCTCTTTAATTTGCAGCCCAACTTCCTGGAAACGAGCCGGCTTCCTGAACCAAAGACCAGATTAATCCAAACAAAAGCAAAACTCTGAACTCTCTAATCCAGCTTGACGTTTGTCTCTGACCGTCTTACAGGCTGGTGAGAAGGCGCAGAGATGTAATGGCAGGAAGCTTCCAGAAGATGGCAGAGTTCTGATAGTGAGTAAATAAAACAGAACTAAACATGTTTACCAGAACCAGAATCATCACTACATTAATCTATTCTTTTTCTTAGAATAGATTAAACATGGAATATTTTACTAACCAAAACAGCCTGATGTTCGTATGAATTTAATTCTCATAAGCTCAACATTTAAATAGAAAAATATTCTGTTACTCTGTCCATTTCCTGGAACAGGAAATGGGTTAAAAATACTCACCTTATTTACATGAGTAAATAAGGTGAGTGGCGGTTTATATCAAATTAAAGTAAAAGTGAAAAGTCCGGTTAATGAAGACAAATACAGTTTACTAAATACTTTCCGTCTTAAAGGGGCAGTAATGATGTGTTTTATAGAGACATTTTATAACAAAGTCAAGTGACTGTGTTGCCTTCAGTTGTTAAAAAATGCTACATATATCAGATGTGACTTCAAATAAGTATAACTTCCTGATTTAAAGCCTTGAAATTGGGCCTCTGTCTCTTTAAGAAGCTCTTGCTCTTTCTGAAACGCCGCCCTCAGACAGTCGTGCCAACATGGCTCCTGGGTTTAAAACCCTTAAACATTTTTACCAGAGAAGTAGCTCCTATAATGAGCTCAGCAGTTCCACCAGGTTTTTGCTAATTCCTTCTGGCTAGTCTGAAGGAACTGAGTGGGGGAGGAGCTCCATCTTCGAAGGCGGAGCTACGTCCACCCAGGCGTTCTGATCGGTTGCCATGGAGACTAAAGCATTCCAGACATTGGAGGATCAGATCAACACTCCAGATGTGTTCTAGAAGGGAAAACATAAAAAAACAACAATTTTACAGAATACTGCTCCTTTAAGTAGATTTCAGTTTCTCTGTATCACTTTAATAAGTTGGTCAACTTGTTTCCTGTCGTCTCAGACGATCTATTCACTGAAAGATATGATAACCGTTTCAGGAACTTTATTTTACACAACGCACAATTTTAGCTCCAGATGTCAACATCTCACAGTCAAAGGGGAAGTGAATTTATTTGTTCAACATTAAAACGGAAAGTTTTCATGTTTTTATCGGCACGTTTTGAGTTTAAAAGCTTAAGTCTTTTCAGTAGCAATACTTGACGTATTTTTACTCAAGTTAAGGTAAAAAGTAGCCGCCCAAGAAATTAATGAAGATCAAAAGATCATTTAATATTTGAAAAGTTACTCCATCAGATAAACAAAGATACAAAGTTAAATGGACATTTTTATATTTTAAGGTCAGAAATGACAATAATTTATATAAGAAACAAAAAATAAGAAAATCAATCAAAAGATATTTTTTTCCTAATCAATTTTTTTCAATAAAAAACTGATGAAACTTAAACAAAAACTGCAGTCGTTTGTCTGAGGCTGTTTTGTTTTTCATCCAGTGGGAAGAAAAGCCAGAAATTTTACTCATGGAAGAATAGAAATACTTTATAATAAAATTACTTAAAGTACAGAACAGTAAAAATACTCCTAAAAGTTACTAAAGTAACTGAGTAAATGTAACTAGTTACTGTCAAATTCTGCGTTTGAGTAACTTTATCTCCATGTTTATGTTGAATCTTAATGGTGACACAATAATTACAAAAAACATCCAAATATTTTAAATAACTGTAACTAAATATAATCTGAGTCAGATTAAATGATGGTTTTCCTGTCTGTTTCCAGGAGCGCTGATCGTCCCGCCATCATGAATTCGTTGAGGCGAGGATTCGCCAACCTGCAGACGCTGATGGACAGCCGGGCGCCGCGCGGCGAGCAGAACAACAACCTGGAACATCCTGCGGCTGATTGTAAGTTTCTGTCTCCGTTTCGCCTCCGTTGTTCAACATCCGATGACTGAAAGATCCCCCAACTTAATTTGTAAAACTACAGAGCCCCCTAGTGGCCATGGGGAACCTTTTTTTAATTTCCTTACACCCTGTTGTATATATTGTGGTCTATTTTGTATGGAAACATCCATTTAAAATCGCACACATACTTTAAAAAAGCCTCATTGAAAATATATTAATACATTTTTAACTCTTTGGTGCTTAAAACTTGATTGAAAATTAATCTATTACTGCGTTTTGTTTATGTGAAGCTTAGATGAAAACATTCAGACTGCTAACAAAAAAACAATCAGAACTGTTAGAAGATTTTATCAGTACCTGAAAAACAGAAAGTCTGAAGTAAATTAAAGTTTGCTAAGTTTAAAGCTGATGTCATGTTGTTGTTTAACCACCAGGTGGCGCCCCGGCTGGTGCTAACTCGTCTCAGCAGCTCCTTCATGTTGGTACGTCGCCACAGATTAATGGTTTTATCTTTACTTCATTTAAATCAGATCAAGATCCCAACAAACTAACTTCTTCTTTTCATGCTATTAGCTTTTGGCCAATTTTATATTTGTCTTATTAGTTTTACTAAACTTAACTTTATTTCTATTTTGTCATTTATGTGATGTTGTTTGTTCAGGAGCGTTTTGGTCAACTCAGGCTGTTATAAATGTGCTATATAAATAAACTGCGACTTTTCTTTTCTTAAAATATAAAAACAGAGTGTCAAGTTGCGGTTGCTGCGGCAACCAGAGTCAAAATACACATCTCTACAGTCGACCCGTACGACGTCAGGAAGCTCTGCCGCACTCAGATAGTCAAGGTACACACACACACACACGCATACACACGCACACACACACACACACACACACACACACACATGCACACACGCACACACACACACATTCCTGTGTGCTTTAGGCTTTAAAATGAAATAACAGGAATGTGATTAAAATCTCGTTGGCTTGCCGTATTTTTAGAGGTCAGAGGACGGCGAGTTTCGAGTGTCGGTTTGCTGCAGCATCGACTCCAAGCTGCAGCATCACAGCAGGATGGAAGTCAGAGTTTACAGAGAGGATGATTTAAGGTCACACTCCTCGGTAAGTTTGCGTGTGTGTGTGTGTGTGTGTGTGTGTGTGTGCGTTTTACTACAGCTGTGTGTTTGTGTGTATATAAGAGGATTAATGCTGAGGATGTGTAAAACCGGCACAAACTGACTTGATTTCTCTCAAAATTAATCTCCACACACACACACACACACACACACACGCACACACACACACACACACCCATTGGATGGATGGATGGATGGATGGATGGATGGATGGATGGATGGATGGATGGATGGATGGATGGATGGATGGATGGATGTGTAAAACGGAGAATAAGCTCAGTTTATTTCCGTTTTTCAGCTCTGTTTCTCTTGCCTGGAGCTTTTTTAATCTCCAGATATTTTCCCATGATGCACCTGGGGGGCGTGTTTTTTTTTTTTAATCCCTCCAGCTACGAAAAAATGGGAGGAGGAGGAAAAAGTGAGAGCGTGGGGAGGAGAAACAGTTGATTCTTCAGCTGAAGTCGTTCCTGGTTTTGTCTGGATTTTTGGAAACTTCTTTGTTTTTAATTCTAATCTGAAGGATTAATCTTTTAACTCCTCCGTCGCTCCGCCGCTGTTTGACTTTAGCAGTAAAACTGTCAGTAGGCTTTAAACTGATGGTGCAGGTAGGAAACAGAAATCTGAAATGAGCTTCAGCTTTGCATTCCTGCTGTGAAGCTGTTTTTATTTGGCATTTAGATCCTAATCTCTTCATCTCAAACTGACATTTTTGAAAAGAAACTGAAAATAAACCAACAAAATGGATCGAAGTTCAGTCAAAAACAAGGAGCAGGAGCAGAATAACTGCTTTTCACTACATAATGTTTAAAATAAGGACAAATTTAGATTATTTTTTCAACTTGCAGCTGGAGGATCAATTTATCTATTGATTATTCTACATCCAGCAGCTCTAGTTACTCTAGATCTTTACCTTTAAACACTCCTAAAAATAAAACGTTCTCAAGATGCAGCGAGCGATGATGGCCTGCGCCGACTGTTTACGTCCTCCAAGAGACGACAGCTCCCCTGCTGGACAGGTAGGGCATTACACGGCGTAAACTAACAGCATGGAGGCGCGTTTGTTTGAGGTGCTGAAATATCAAAAAACTGAAAAATACCCCACATGTACAGTTATGAATAGGATTGAATTAGAGCTGAAATGATTAATCGTGAGTATTTGTGATTAATCGTGATTATTCCCAACTCAGGATGTGTGTGAAAATATTCAGATGAATCCAAATTAATCTGAAATTTATCGCCATATTGAGTGGAAACCTGATCAGGAATGTGTAAAACGTTTTTATTGAAGTCGTCGTCTTTAACTTGAGCGTTAGCCACATTTAAACGAACCAACAGCCACAGAAGAAGAAGGAGATGATGAGTGTTTGGTGTTTAGATGTGAATTTCTCTCATGTTTGATGATAAAAGGTCGCTGGACGCAGGAGGAAGTGCAGAGGCGTCTGTCTGTAAACCACAAGCAGAGCACAGTTCAGGGTCTCACACCTCCTGCATCTCTGTTCACTGCTTCAGCCAGAAAACACTTTCAGAGCTAGAAGTTGGTCTGAAGGCCACGCAAACACCAGATTAGGGTTTGGTTACCATGCCAACCATGGACCGGGACATATCTGACTTTAACGACACGGATAATGACTTCCAGTTTGAAAACATCCAAACTGGAACGTTTGGATGTTGTTGTTGGTTTTGCTCCAGCAGAAGGAAGAAGATCCTCTGTTTGCATGATCTGATGTGAAGCTTTGGGTTTGATCAGCGTCCAAACTGACACATCCAGATTAAAGGTGACCCGTTTTGTTTCCTTTGACAGGTTAAAGCTACACAAAACACGTTCACAAAATCATTCTCAGATCTCCAGATGTCAGGCAGGTCGGCTGTTTTTTAAAGCTCTGTCACTTTAAATCCAAATGAGCCGACGGCCACCGTGTGAAAATGTCTGCAACACGACGTGCCTTCATTGATCTTGTTGCAAATGTGAGCTAAAAATCTAAATTTGACCAAACATTCTTGCCCAGTTTCTATTGCAAATGTTTTAATAAACTATAAATTAAATGAAACTATCTGATAAATGACTTTTTAGCAATAAATAGAAGCTTGTCTTAAGTGAAATTGAAGAACAGGCTCTATGTCTATTGGCAGATTATTTAATTTACAACACAGGAAAAATTTTGAATAAATCTTCCAGTGGAAGCAGAACTTTTTCATCAATATTAAGGAATCATTTACTCTAGAAAAGCTCCTGTTTTACTGAAGTTATTTGTAAATCCAGATGAAGCTTCTTGTTGATGTAATTTGGCCCATTTATCTCGTTTGTTTTGAATGAAACGTGAAGCGGCGTTTCGCGCCCAGCTGCGGCGTCCTGTGTGTGTCGTGTTTCTAGGTTTGATGAGGATTAACGCGTAATCCTGAAAGCCTCTTGTTTGGCCGGGAACTCATTGAGAAACATTGGCTCGGCGTGTCGTTGCACGTCGGCCTTTGGTTGCGCCGTCAGCGAGGAAATGAGGCAACAGTTTGCATTTCTTTAGCATGCGGTAACAGCGCTGCAGGGAATTTTTGAAAGTTTGTAAGACTCTCTGGACGCGTCAGTCAGATCCAGGCTTGTTTTTCTACTGATCAGTTAAAAACCTGAAGAGGTGAAAGGAAATTAAACGGCAACATTTTCCAAAATACTGTCTGACAAACTGGAACATTTTGCATGTCTTAGAGAAGAAACAGCTGGAATAAATGCATAAAACTATGATGAATCAGTTTTATCCCTGAATTTGAGGGAAACCCAACCAGAGTCTGAGGGGATTCGCTGCAAACAACATTTTACCGAAAGTGTTTTTGTCAGTTATCTGAGTTCACTTGAAATAAAACAAAACTTGTATTTTTCAAGTGTATTGATTTTTCTCAGGCCGGGTGAGAAATAGTTGGTCTCTTGTCTTCCTGAACCTTGTTGTTTGGGTTCAGATGTTATTAGCTAACGACATGCTAATAAACAGTAGCATGTCGTTAGCTTGTGCTAAACCCAAAATGGATGTAAAAACATTAACAAGTTTCATCACATTCAGAGCCAAAGTCTTTCCTCTGTAGCTCCTCCCCTTCGTGTTTGATAAAGCATCTTCATCTCAGGTTGTGACGACTTTGATAAACCTTTTCTGAGACTTTTCTCTGTTTCCCTTCACTTCAATGCTGTGATTTTCTGTCGACTGCGTCGCCTGATTTGAGAGCTTTAATCCCCTGAGCTGCTGATTATCCTGGCTGCAGCTCAGTGACTTCAGCTGTGGGGAGTTTGGACTTTGCTCGACTCTTTTATTAAAGATGGCCGCCGGTTTGTGGTGTGGCTCTGTGTGTAGAGGCTGCTGTCCTCAAAAGGTCCAAAATAGTCGTAAAAATGCTGAAATCTGCCATCAACTTTATTTAAATTTATTCTCTTAAGAGTTTTTTTCTGCAGTGATTCTGTGCGTTTTCCTCCTTTTTGCGGTAAATCTTTTGCTCAAAGTGAAATAAAAGTGAAATTCTGGCAGAAGATTGTTTTGAATAGTGAACGTTTTGGTGCGGTTCTGTTGGACATAATGTGAATCTTTAACGTCTCGTTTTATTCTTCCTGCTTCAAATGATCATCTGGGATTGTTTTCAGTCCTCTGTCAGCGCCCCCTGCTGGCCGTGCTATTAAAAGCTGAATTAAGCAGAAAGTAGTTTCAGTTCCAGGAATCCAGCAGGTGAATAAATCCTGACCAGACAGAGCAGCGCGGCGTAGAGTGAGATCATTACTGTGGTAATAAAGTTGATTCGCTGTAACTCTGGTGGAAATGAGGTAAATATGGCAACCAAATTATTAATGTTACAGTTTTATTTTCCAATGCCATCATGTCTTCTTTTGACTCTAAACCGAACAGCAGAGACGCAGTACACTGTAAAGTTTGCAACGTTACACACATTTTAACCTCATGTTTTGTTTTCTTTCAGAGAAGCTGTTTGGGTTTCACATCGTTCTCCATCAGAGATCTGCTCCGGTCCAAAGAGCCTCGCTGCTCCGTGAAGCTCAGGTAAACTTCACATGTCATGGTGATTCCTTCCACTCAGCTCTGCAAAAACTACATCTCATTTGTTGTTTTGTTCATCTAATTTGGATATTTAAAATGTCTTACAGGTAAATGTTCATTAGAAGTTAAAGTTTATTGATCTTTGAGAAAGTGTTCTTGCATTATTTACATTATATTAGTTGAAAATTGTATCAAAACAGCAATATTATTGCTTATAGAAGTGACTTCTAGGACAATTTATCCTCCAGAAAAACCACAAACTGCCATTAAACTGATAAAAAGCCTGAAAGCTTGTTTATCTGATGGGCTGTGAAACATCTCTGAACTTTGTAAGCTAGCTAAAGTGAAATCAGAGAACCTCTCATTTCTTGTGAAAAACACTTTTGTAGTCAATGAGGTTCTTCTTAAACAGCCTGTAGATAGGAGTCCAGCTACCTGCCTGCTGATTGGCTGTTGCTCGGATACCTTTACCCAGAAGAGGAAGTGAGATGGGGCAGCGTGTGTCTCCGCCTCCAGACCCCGTAGAGGAAAAAGTCTCTTCCTGTTTTGGCATCAAATCACCTTCAGAGAAGAAGAGAGGAGACGCAGACTGAATGCTCACACATGCCTCAGTGCAGGTTTGCAGTTTGCTTGTGGTTTTCCTTCGCTGGCTGGTTTTCTCTTTCACTTTATTCGTTCAAAAATGAGATGATGTCCGTCCAGAAACGTTCAGGATGATGTCACTTCCTGCAGCTCCAGGTCTGATCTTACCAGCTTACTTTGTCAATGTCGATTTATTGTCTTTGTGTCGCATAAATATTAACAAAATATAAAGTAGAGTTAACTCACTGCTAACTCAGTTGAAACCAGAAGTTTAAATTCATGTTTTTTTTTTCACATTTTGAAGTTAAATCAGACTTTGCTTAGTCTTAAAGCAAGACTAAAACTTGTCTTGCTTTAGTTCAGCTGGAGTTATTTCTGTTTGCTAAAAGCCACAATCACAAGAGCTGGAATGTCAGAGATTTATTTATTGATCTTACTCTCACACAGAGTTATCACCGTCTGGAAAATTCACATATTAGATCAATAAGTTGATATTTTTTGGTGTCTGGAAAATTATCCGTTTCAAATTTGTTCATTCGACTGACACTGCGCAGTCACCTAGCAACCCCAGCCCCGTTACCTAGCAACCTAAGCAGAGCTCCAGCACTTTTGTTCTGCTGGTTTGATGCGTTGTACAATGGCTGCTGGAATATACAAGTGTTTTGTTGTTGACGTGCCATACAGAAACCACTTGCTAAATTCTTGTTGGTTGTGCAGGAGGCTCAACTTACACTTTTCTACGATGTACATCTGAATAATTGCAAATCGGTTTCTAGCCATTTCTCATGTGCGAGTATAAAGGTTGAGTTGGGGGGAACGTGCTTGCAGCAGATTATTTGGATTTAAAGGGACAAGACGCCCTAAAATATCTAAAATGTGTTCAGGCTAAAAATAGTCTAGGAAAGATTTTGTGCAGAAGATGTCAGGAACATGTTTTGTTTATCCTAACCTGTTCAGAGAAGCGTCATTCCTCACCTTTGAGCAATGAGGGGAAGCCCAGATGATGATGTCATGGCTTTAGGAACTTCTTATAGGTTTAGCAAATGGGAATAAATGAGATGATTCTATTGAACATAGAATTTATCTTAATAAAGGGCAGTTTGCTCAGACTGTGAGAAAGGTGTATGTAAACTTCTGGTTTCAACCCAGCAAACCTTTGACTGGAGATATTAATATTATGTGTTGCTATAAATCCATATTTAGCTCTTTGCTCGTTCTTGTTGTCATTGTTTGTTGCTTTCAGCTGTGACCCTGACCTTTAGAGGCCGACCAATCAGATGTTTAGAAATCGGTCGGCTGATTATTTCCCTTTATCCACTTCAGCAGGTTGAAAACTGGAAGATCTGCTGCTTTTTTTTAAAGTAGATTGAATGTATGAAAACTATTAACTGCAGTTTATCTCTAATTTATTGTGTTTCTGTGATATTTTGCAACAATTATTTATTGCAGCAGAAAATGTTTTAATACATTAAGAAGCAGTAAAGTAATTAAGAAACTAAATTTAATTACACTTTTCTCTTTTTCACGTTGAGATCAAACCTTTTAGCCGTATCAATGTGAGTCCGTTTTGCTGGACTGAATGCGACCCGGTGTCGGAACCAGAACCGTCGGGTGTCACATGTCCGTCCTCCTGATCCTGGTCTGGGTTTGGTTCCCTTTGTTTTGGATATTTACCTTCTGGTCGATGTTTTCCTGCTTGGTTTTGGGTTTCCAGGCGTGTTTGATGCTCCAAACTATCCCTACAATATTTACATCCCTGCTGAGTTTTCTACAGTTTATTGTCAATTATTGTAAATAATTTGTTGCTTTTTGTGCACAAATGCAGATTTTAAATTTTTACTCCACTGCACAATCCTTTGGATTGGAGTTTGGTATTTTTAATAATTTTTTATATTTTAGTTTTGCTCAAACTGTACAGTATATTTTTCTTAATTCTATTTTTATATAGTATATTTGTGTTTGTTTACATGTTTGGATTTTATCTCACTTTGATGCTTTTACACTTGAATTTCCCTGTTTGTGGGGCAATAAAGGAAATTTTAGTCTATTCTATTTGTTGTGTTTTATTTTTATCAATCATATTTTTCTCCTTTTAAGTTTCCTCTTGTTGCTGTTTTTTTCTTTCTTTCTTTTTTTTAAATATTTTTTAGATTTTTTCACACCATTTCACACCAGTGGGTTTCATTTTGACCTGGCCGCCTCCTTCAGCTCTGTCTTCTGTCCGTTTGTCTTCGCTGCAGGACGATGGACGGCGTGAACGAGGTCGGGGACGTGACGGTTTCCCACCTGCAGCCGGACGAAGAGACGGAGGATCAATCTGCAGAAAACAAGGTGGAGCAAGAGAAATGTTTGTTTCTTCGTTCTCTCAGCAGAGAGGTCTCAGTTTGATACGTTTCTTTGCGGTTTCCTTCCTTGTATATCTAGACTTCATCTTGTTATGTGTGTCATGGGTCCGATGGAGATTAAAGGTGCAGTGCGTAATTTTAATATAGAATATGATCTTTACAGATTTGTTAAAACTGTCACCAAACAGATAAACTGTGAAAACATCATCAGTGGCCAAGTTAAGAAGATTGTGATTGACAGCGCTAAGCCCCGCCTCCTGGCTCTGATTGGTTGTTTCTCATTGGCACTGGAAGAAGGCAGAGGAGCTAAATTGTTGTTACAAATTATCTGTTTCATTCCATAATCTCACGACAAAGAGACAATTTCAATAAATATGTAAAAAATGTTTTTTATAAAACTTTCATACTGCAGCTTTAAAGAAAACCCATCAGGTAAAAATTTATATTTTCATCCATTTGATTTTCTACTGCTCCTAAAAACAGTCTAAGTGTTTAAAAAAGAAACATATAACCATTTTTTTGGCAATATGTTAGTGCTTTTTAGTGTCTGGAAAATGGCCCATTTCAAAAACCTCCTGCTTATATTACACAGGTACTGTTCTGTTGCCTAGCAACCCTGGCAGAGTTCTGCCCATTACCGAGCTCTAGCACATTTGGTCAGCTGGTTTTACCACCATATGCACTGCACAACGGCTGCTGGAAAAGACAAGTATTTTGTCTCACCATCCAGAATCCACTTGTTGCATTCCTGTTGGTTGTGCAGGAGACTCCACTTCTGCTTCTCAAAGATGCATGGTTGTATAATTGCGCACCTGTTTGAGTTTGGTGGTGCAACCAGCAGCAGATTATTATTAAAGTGAAAGGAGGCTCTAAAACATTAAAATCTCATTATCTAAGAATGATTTGGTATTATAAATGTAATGAACAGGTTTTGTTTAGGCCATAGTTCTAGAAGAACAGTGTTTTCTGTCCATTTCATCTCCACTCAGACACGATCGTCTCTTCTCTCCCTCCAGAGCGCCGTGCTGTGTGACGCGCTGCACGGCTCCGTCCAGGACAAGGAAAACAGTCCGATGATGCGAGCAGGTGAGACTCCGGCCGGCGGCCATGTTTCTGCCCGATCCTCCGTCCACCAACAGGTGTGTGTCTGTGCAGCCTTGTGCTCCCAGGTGTGTAAGCTGTACAGGTTTCAGACGGAGGATCACAGGTGGCTGCTGGTCCGGGAGCAGATGTCAGAGACGCCGCTGTCCTTCTCCTTACCCAAACAGCTGCTGAGCGCGCTGATCAGGGAGCACAGCGACAGGTAACAAAGGGTTAACCACACAAATAACAGCTCACGTATTTATAGATAAAGTCATATTATTATTTTCTCTTCTACTTTCCAGTGAAAATGTTTTAGTTCAGATGAAATAAGAAACTTTTACCCCGGATTTTGTTGCTCAGGGTCGAGGAGGTCAAGGCGCTCGGTGACCTTTCACCTCACTGGGACGGCCTCCGCCACGACGCCGTCGCCCACTCCCTCCAGCTGATCGGCTGCTACCAGCAAACGCAGGCGGAGCTGCACCGCCTCTCCAGTGAGATCAGAGTGACATCATCAACGATGACTCAGCCCGGCCTTCCTCACCTCACGCTCCCTCCTCTTCCTCTTCCAGCGGCGTCCTGCTTCAAGGCGAGCAGCAGCAAATCGGACCGACACCTGCAGTTCATCCCCACCAACCTGCACAGCCAGAGGATGGAGGTGACCAGCCCCGGCAGCTCAGGTAAGGCACAGCGCCCCCTACAGGTGTTTGTCTCTCTTCCTGTTTCCTCCAGGTGTTTTCCTCTCTTCCTGTTTCCTCCAGGTGTTTGTCTCACTTCCTGTTTCCTCCAGGTGTTTTCCTCTCTTCCAGTTTCCTGCAGGTGTTTTCCTCTCTTCCTGTTTCCTCCAGGTGTTTTCCTCTCTTCCAGTTTCCTGCAGGTGTTTTCCTCTCTTCCAGGTGTTTGGTACGAGGTCGTCACGTTCGGAGCGCCGGCCGATCACCACCAGGCCTTCAAACATGGAGGGCTGAAGCGGCTGCTCAGCAAGCACACAGACCACACACACAGGTGACCCTTGACCTCAGATTCACAGCTAAAAATACTTTAGTTTCAAAGAAAATGATGATGAAAAACGTTTTTGTCCCTTGCCAGAATATTTTTTGCAAACCTTTTAGAAATATCTTAAATATAATTATAATTTCTGAATATTGATTGAAAGGTTAAAGTTTCAGCTTCATTACTGAAGTGAAATAATCGGACACTGGGAGTAAAACCTTTTCATGAATTTTACCAATTTTAGCAAGTTGATCTTTCTTGTTGAAATGTTACCTTTTCTGTTATTTGCCTTATTTTAAGTTTACTGAGACATTTTAATAGAAATACTTTGCAGCAGTTGAAGTGTTTGTTTAATTTTGAGAGCGACATGATAGAATTAGTTTTGTTAATAGCTCATAGTTCAGTTTGTGGTGGAGTTGTTTCTCACCGTTCCTTCGCCTGCAGCTCGGCGTCGTTTTCCCGTGACGAGTCGTGCAGAGCGAAGCGGCTGCTGGCCGCCGCCACCCAGCTGCAGCCTCTGATCTTCGGCCTGGCGGAGCAGCTGCTCTCCGTCTCCATGGAGATCGACTCGAACCGCCTGCAGGACGTCCTGGACGACCTCAGGGAGCAGGTGAGAGAAACACACGCACAGCTAACAGGAAGGCAGATGAATCTGACTCGCTGCTTCCCTCCCTGCAGACGTCGCTGTTCATTCAGGCGCTGAACGACGATCTGGTGAAAGTCGCCCTGCAGGACATGAACAGCCGGGCCGGCAGCCGCAGCAGCCACCTGCACAGCAACGGGTTGCTATGTGAGGTCTCCCCCGGCAACCAGGAGGGGGCGCCGCAGGACGACACGGAGAACAGAGAGGAGGAGTGGGCAAGTTGGAAAGGGTGGGACAGGGTTGCCAGGTCTGACAGTTTCCAGCAAAAACACGACAAAAAACCCCAAAAACAAAAAACAAATGAATGTAATGAAACTAATATAACATTAGATAGAGTCATGTATGAATAAATGAACAAACGATTGAAGAAACGATAAAAGAAACAAACGAACTAAAGATAAAAAGGAACAGCAAACAAACAAATGAAGAAACAAAAGAAGGAATAAAGAATGGAGTGAATAATGTAGCATTTTATTAAAGTTTGATGCTTTTCTGCCACACAGTGACATCTGCTTTGAAACAATTTTCCTCTGAACCTTTTTGAAAAACCGGCCAAATTTTATGAAAAGCATCTCAAATTTTAGCAACCCGTCGAAATCTGTTTTTTTTTTCCAGTCCAAAGTTCAAAAGCAGCAGAAACTTTCCCAACCTGCCAACCTGGTGCGTGTTGCTAGTTTCCATCGGTTGCATAAACGTGTTTGTTTGTGTAGGACAGAACGTGGGCGAACGTCGGTAAGAGTCTGGACTGCATCATGGCCATGGTGGAGCGGCTGCAGGAGCGACAGCGCCACCTGCAGGAGCAGCCGTCGCCGGAGCAACAGGAGTCCACAGGGGACCCAAAGTCCCAACACACAGGTGGGACAGAAGGAGACAAATGTCCCAGTTTGTCCTACAGTAAATTTAGCTCAATAAATCCTTTCATTTCTGATATTGCTTGACAAAATAAAAGCATAATTTAAAAACATAAAATACCTTAATCAGAAAAATAGAGTCATTTTTGGTGCCATTTATGGTGATTATTTTTGTAAGCAGTTATTTTTTAGCTATTTTTTAAAGCACTTGGAATCTATTTAAGCTAGTTTAGAACCTAAATCTATAATTATTTTCATTTATTTGGAATTATTTTGATTACTTTGGTAACTTTTCTACCTACCATGAATTTAAAGAGATGAAGAAAACAATGGGGGCCAAAGTGGAAATATTTTTATTTTGTTTTTTAAATGTCCAGTGTGACATTATTATATTATTAAATTTTTGTTTTGTTTATTTGATTCTTTTACAGCTTAAAATAAAAATTTTGAATGAAAAATTTTCACCTTCTCCCAAAAGTAATTTCACTATAAAATAAACAACTATCTTTATATAAAGATAATAATAAAGAAATACCTTAAGTTTACATGTGACTTGTATGAAATGATCAGTTTTTATTTTGTTTATATTTTTGATAAAACTAAACTTTTTGTTTCTGGATCCTAGAAACAATAAATTAAAAATAAAATGTTCAGAGGAAGTTTCTCTCCTCTCTTCCTGCAGCCTCTCCTTCCTCCTCCTCCTCCTCCTGGCAGGAGCAGCTGCTCCCCCTGGTGGTCACGCTTAGAGACTGCGTGCGGGAGGCGGAAACCACGGCCCGAGCTGCTATGACCTTCGTTGTCCTGCAGGGGGCGGTGGCTGCGACTGTCGCTCAGGGTCCAACGCAGATCGTCCAGCGGCGCCACGCTGTCTTCAGCCAGGGGGTGAGAAAGAAACTCTGTCCCTGCCCGCCATTTTATCCTGAAGACATTTTGTCATTTTGGTGTCTGGAGATCAGAAACGTTGGTTTTATGTTTCCATGGTGACAGATTTTAAATGATGACATCACAGCTGCATGTTTCTCTCTGTCCTCCATGCGCCTCACTCTCATAAATAGCAAACGTGGCGCCGTTTGGTTTTCTTCGTGTCGTTCTCTGGCTGTGTTACAGCGCCACCCACTGGCCCGGCAGACCAACTGCATCATTTCAATCTGTGGTTCTGCGTTCTGTTGAACATTTTTCCTTAATCGTTTACAACAAGATTAAGAAATCTTTTTGTAAAGATTTTTTGTTTCCTTAAAATACTTTCTTTGTTTAAGAAAGTATTTTTGTTTAAATAATCTACAAATATATGTAAAAAAGCAGCAAAAAGTGGTTTTAAAATACTTAATATTGGATTAGGGTCAGATTCGTCTTCATAGTTTCTTCAGGTTCTTGTTCCATATGAATAAAAATGTAACTTCCTGTTTTATTGTAAAGCTTCTCTCTGTTTGTCTTCCAGCTCTCAGCGATTGTTTGTGGATTTATGCTGAAACTGTTTGGAGGTTTGGAGGATCCAGAGTTTCTGCAGCAGCTTCTCTCTGTGGGGATCCTGGCCCAGTTCGAAAGCCTGCTCAGCACCTACGGTACGACCACGAGCCCAAACAATCAGCTCAACAGTTTTATTTTACAGGATAAAAAATACCTCTGAGAGTCTTTGAGAATTTCTCTCTCTTGTTTTTTTCTTCAGTGCTTGAAAACCTTGAAAATATTTGGATTTCATTCAGTTTTGGTTTAGTTTCTAGTGCGAATATCTTACTACATCGAGAATAAGATGAAACTAAATTATAAACAGCTTTTATAATTCAGTTATATGAGCTTGTTTTAGTAAATAATCTCTTAAAACTGGAGAAAAAGTTCTATTTCTATTGGCCGATTATTTCACGTAAAAAAAGAAATAATCTGCTTATAATTTAGTTTTGTCTTATTTTAAGTGTATTATTTTCTTTGAACCAAGACTAAAATTACTTGGTAAGATTGTTGTGTTTTTGCAGTGTGGTGCTGGTAATTTGGGAATTTACCTTAAATGCTGTAATGTGTGAATCGCTTGTGGCTCCAGGCGACGAGGTGGGGATGCTGGAGGACATGGAGGTGGGCGTGGCCGACCTGAGCAGCCTGGCGTTCGCCATCACCGAGGCCCGATCCGAGCGACCCGACGACCTGCAGCCGACGCTCACCGGAGCATGGTGAGCGCGCTCACACACACACACACACACACACACACACACACACACACACACACAC